>VMDO01023893.1:0-30744 GCA_007922755.1 Pedetes capensis
GACCTGGTCCAATGCCAAGGCCACAGAGGGAAGAGGAGGGATTTTTGAGGCAGGAGCTGAATTGAGGTTGCAGACCCTTCACCAATACATGATGGCTCCTAGTGTAATGTAATATAGTCATTGGAAATAAAGACTTTAGGTGTTTATCCCATGTGAAAATGAAAGTACAGTTAAATCTTGCTTGAAGACAATTCTGAAAGCAATCTGTACTTCAGGCCAGTTTGCACAAATTATAGAGAAAAATTTTAGGGGTCCCACCTATCTCTCTTGTAATAAATACTAGGATATTTCTAGAAGAACTTATAATGCTGTCCAGAATCAGTGCATGAGGATTTGAATGGGTGGAACAGAATCCTGGTGTGTGAGGTACCACATGCAGATGGATTGTGTCTCCATGGAAGATCTGAGTGATCTGTTGTTTAGGACAGCATAGTTTTCATTCTTGAAGTTTAGAGGGGGCAGCATTTAAGGTAGGTAATTTTATAATAATCAGTTTCTTCTAGCAGGTTTTATTCTTGAGTGTATCTTTTGATGTTTTTCTCTGGTTAATAAATTTATTTTCTCCTCCTCCCTCCAACTCATCCTCCTCTCTTCTCCTCCTCCTCCTCTTCCTCTGATTCCTCCTTTTCTTCTTCTACAGTGTCACACCATAGCTCAGGCTGACCTTGAACACAGGATCATCTTCCTTCTGCCTCCTGAGTGCAGATTAAATGTGTGTGCCACAATGCCCAGAGGGTCTATGAATTTCTAATATATTCTCCTCTCCACAAAATGAGTTCATGAGATGGGAAGTATATTAATCAAGTTGACTGACTCTTTCAAAATTGTAGACACAGATCAAAATATCACAATGTACGCCATAAATACACAATCCTTCATCAAAATAAATTTTTTATTGGAAATTTTTAATGTACATCATAATGTGATTCATTTTGACATGCTTTTAATATATGCAATCTGATAAACATTATTCATATAGGTTACCCCTTACCCTCCCCTATGCTTCCTCCCCTCCCCTCTTTCCCATCTAAGTTTCCCATCCAAGTCTTCTCCATCTTTTACTTAGTAGTATTTTTCTATATGTCCTTGGGTTCCAGTTCTGTTTAAGATAGAAACTCTGCCTGTAGTGATCTCTGTTTTTATCTTGTTAGAACAATTACATGCGATTTCTAGTCCATTTATATTGTCAAAATAAGTTTTAAAAATCTACTCTCAATCCCCAAATATATATTTCAATTAGTAAAAGGTTCGTTTCCATGGCTTAAAGATTAAACACTTTTTGGTTGTCCTATGTTAATATTTTCCACACACTTCATTTCATTGCCAGCTGTTTTATTACTAAAATATTAATTGATGAGCTTAGGAGCTGAAAACAGTAATACTTTAGTTTCTGTCCTTCTTTACTGTATTGCTGACTAGAGTTTTATGCACCATAGTTTACATCATTTAGGAGTTCTTGAGGTAGATACTATTGTGTTTTGTTCCTGGCAAAAAGCAAATATTTCTTTCTGTATCTATCTTTACATGGGGCTAATCTTGTATTCCTTGAATTCAACTTGATCAGGACATAGCTTTAATTTTATTATATAGTCTGTGCATGCTCCTTTTTTCAAGATCTTTGAACGTTTATTCATAATTGATATTGGCTTTTTGTTGTTTTTGTTGTTAGGTGCCGGTGGGTCTTGTCTGACTCATAGCGACTACATAGGGTTTTCAGTGGCTGATTGAATGGCTGATTGTTTTCAGGATTGCCTTGGGAGTGGATTGCCACATCCTTCTCCCATTTTTGCAGTGCTGGAAATTGAACCTGGGACTTCAGAGACTGAAGAGCGGCACCCTACCGGCTGAGCTGAATCCCAGACAGTGATATTAGCTTAAGGGATACTTATTTACAAAAGGAGAAAATCTGGGAAAACCAAAATTATAATACTATATATCCCTGATGTAATAAGAAGGTGTAAAATAGAAGTTAAATATCCATCTGGATTATTGGGAAAACTTAGCTAACTAGGTTTGATAGCAGAGCCTCCTGGTGAAATGCTCTGTTGGAATCAGCCCAGAGTCCAGTCCCTGTTCCACCCCAACCAGGGTGGAATTTGGACGAACCACATGTCAAAGCTTAGCTCACAGTTCCTCATCTTACAGATGGTCCTATGTACCTCATAGATTTGTAAGAATAGAGAGGACATGTGTGTCTCCTTTTCACAAGAAAGATTAATACAATACAATGTATTTTAAGTGGTGCATATTCTAATGTTGGAAGTCTCTTAGGAATAGACAGTCTTTAAGTAAATATTTCCACATGGAAACTAGTAGTAAGTAGAAATATTGGATTTTAGTTGCATTTTCCATGTAGCTTCAGCCTCATGTTCCTAGGCAGGACCCTCCTACTCTGAAGACAAATACAAAATAGTTGCAAGTGGCAGGATGACTGCTGGGCATTTGGCAATGGGAATGATCTTCTTATCGCAGACTGTTCTTGGAATCCTGGGGAACCTGAGTCTTCTCTATCATTATCTCTTGCTTTACTTCACCGAGTGCAGATTAAGACCCACAGATCTGATTATTAAACACTTGCTTATAGCCAACCTCTTATTCCTGCTCTTTAGAGGCGTCCCACAGACCATGGTAGCTTTTGGGTTCACACACTTCCCCAGTGATCTTGAATGCAAACTTATTTTCTATGTTCACAGGGTGGGCAGGGGTGTGTCCATCAGCACCACCTGCCTGTTGTGTGTCTTCCAGGCCATCACCATCAGCCCCAGGAGCTCCAAGTGGGCAGAGCTTAAAGCAAAGGCTCCTAAGTACACCCGTGTCTCCATACTCCTGTGCTGGATCCTCCACATTCCCGTAAATGTCACCGTTGCTATGTGTGTGAGTGGCAAACGGAGTAACAAAAACATCACCAAGTCAGTAGATTTTGGATACTGTTCTGCTGATCGGGACAATAATGTAACAAATCTATCTGTAGCACTGTTGACTGTCCCTGATGTTTTGTGTTTGGGGCTCATGCCCTGGGCCAGCAGCTTCATGGTGTTCACTCTGTGCAGGCACAGGCAGCGGGTCCAGCACATCCATGGGAACAAGCTCTCCCCCAGATCCTCCCCTGAGTCCAGAGCTACCAAAACTGTCCTCCTGCTGGTGAGCACCTTTGTGTCTTTTTACACTCTCTCCCTCACCTTCCATGTCTGCTTGGGTCTTTTTAGTGACCCCAGTCAGTTGATGGTGGACATCTCTGCAGTGACCAGTGCAGGTTTCCCAGCCATCAGCCCCTTTGTGCTCATCATCGGAGACTCCAAGGCATCCAAGCTTTGCTTTGCCTGCATAAGGACCACAACCTGCTCTAATTTTTTCAGAAGTATGCAAATTATGTGAATCCATACAATGTCTAGTTATTAATTTACTCATATCCACCTAACCACAAACACAATTATGACATAGTCACATTACAAGAAAATGTCAGTACACATACAATTTACATGAATAAATGTGTGTTTATAAATCTGTGTGTTTTTGTGTACCTCTGTGTGTGACAATCAGATTATGCTCACTATCCATGAAGCAATATTATTGGACAATTGTATGATAAGAATTTAAAAATAATACACATATAACAAAATGACAAAATGGTGTACTCTTTTAGGATGTTATTTTATTAGATATTTAAGCACTATTTTGTTAGTGAATGATTACTATCTCTTCAAAATATGTGAGTGAATATAGTAAAGTAATACTTGTCTTCAATAGAAATAGTTAATTTTTATGGAATATAATAATGGATATATTCAGAATGAGATTTATCAATTTATTATGTGTTGTTCTTGACACCTACTCTATTTGACTTTCTTGACATCTTTTATATTAATTTTAATATAATTCTACATTCATTCTTTATCATTGGAAGTTGTGTATTTATCTTCTCTCATGTTTTGTTTTGTTTTCTTTTTTCTTTTTCTGTTATGTGACTGAATCTCACTGTATAGGCCAGGTTGCCCTTGAACTCATGATCCTCTTGTCTTAGCATCCCTTAGTGCTGAGATCATAGGCGTGCAGCACCACACCTGGAACACATCTTAATTTTTAATCCAGGAACTGCAGTTTATTTTAAACACTAATCACTGTTTGAAGTGTCTTGATATCTCTCCACATTATTATATTAATCCACTTAATTTTTTTCAACTGTAAAACTATCCTGATGTGGCAATAAAATCTTTAAAGGTACACACATAATTCCTTGATTACTGGGTAACACAATGAATTTTTTAAATTGGACATACCGCTGTATGAGTTGCTTTAGATTAAAAATTAGGACATTTTGAGCCCATAGTTTTCTCCTCATCATCTTTTCCATCTACTGTCATCAGGTGTGAGATATATCCTAATATCTAACATTAGAGAGGGGCTGGCATTTTAGCTCAGTTGGTAGAATGCCATTCTCTGGTCTCTGAGGCCCTGGGTTCAATCCCCAGCACTGCAAAAACAGGAGGTGGTGACTGTCCAATCCCGAAAAATCCTGAAATAATCAGCCATTGAAAGCCCTATGAAGATCAGAGAAGCACTGACATAATGCCATATGTGGCACAGTGTCAAGGAGTGTTTTGTTCTGTTGTACGTAGAATCACTGTGAGTGGACCCAACTCGACGGCAACTAACAACAGCAACAACAACTTTAGAGAGCACTCTAACTTCTTCTATACTTTACAGAAATATTATATCTGTCCAGTATAGAGTTATTGACATCTTCAAATGAATTTCTGAGCAACATTAAATTCCATGAAAACATTTTTTTAAGTCCCAGAGCTGGCTGAGTAAATAATATTTTATAAACTTTGGAGTGTAAATCATGTATTAGTTATGATATGAATAATACACAAGTAAACAAGACAAGATTTGTATGTGGATGTTCTGAACTCGAGAGACATGGGATTTTCTAGGAAGGAATTGCACATATTGTAGAGAAACTAAGTTTGCTTGAATGATCTGTGAGATTTTCAGTTAGATACTAATAGTATCTAACTATCACCACCTGGACGGGCACAGTGGCACATGCTTGTAATCCCAGCACTTGGGAGGCTGAGTCAGGAGGATCGATTCAAGTTTGAGGCCAGTGATATCCACACAGTGAGTTCCAGGCCAGCCTAGGCTACGTGATGATACCGTGTTTTGAAAAACCACACAAATAAAAATTTCACCACTTGGAATACACCCAAAGGAAGACAAGTCATCATAACACAGGGACACTTGCACTTCATATTAAATGCAGCACTCTTCATAATTGCAAGTGTATGGAATCAAGGAAGATGCCCATAAACAGAGGAGTGGATTAAAAAATTGTAGAATACATACATACATATGCGTACAAATATATACATACAAAATATATATGTTTATGTATACATACACACATACATAATACATATATACACAAACACAAAGGGCTCTTACTCAGCAATAAAGAAGAATGAGATTATGTCACTTCCAGCAAAATGGATAGAACTGGACAACATCATCATGTGTGATCTAACCCAGTCCCCAAAAGAGAAATACCATATGTTTTCAATCCTATGTAGCAGCTAAATCTAATCTCAAGGAAGAAAATAATCTATTCATGTGTAGATATATAAAAATGAACCATAATACTTATCTCTGAAGGGAAAATATAAGCAAAGTTGAAAGAAGAGGGGAAGGGATGTGGAGAGGGGAGATTGGAGAAGGGGCAAAGGGGAGGGGAAATAAAGCAGTGAGGAAAGAGAGGAGAGGAAAATGTTAAATATGCTGCAACTATATGACTATATGGGAAATATGGTTCTGTAAAATTGTAAATTGAGGAATGTGTATGTAATGGTGATGTAATAGTTGCATAATGGAGATAGGAAAAGTCTTATTGCTCTGTACTCCACCAACATTTATAAATAAAGAAAAAAATCACCACCTGTTTTTTTTTGGGGGGGTCTGGAATGTCTCCTAGAGGCTCAGGTGTTGGGTCCTTCTCCCCTTGGCATAGGTGTTCAGAGGTGGCTCCTTTGAGGGGCGATTGGGTCATGCAGGATCTAAATGTGAGTTCGTACCTTCACGGGCTATTCAGAGGTGGGGCTGACTTCCAGGAAGGAGGTCTCTTGGAGTGTGACTTTGAAGTGTGTGTTTTGTCTCTGGAATTTTCCCCTCTTCTCTGCCCCACTAATGATTCCCAGATTCCATGAGGTGTGCAGACTCTGCAACATACTCCTGCTACCATGATAAGGTACCTTATGGTCCTATAGCAATGGAGCTAAGGGACCATACACTGCTGAAACCATGAGCATGACTTAATTTGTTCAGTTATTTTCTATAGTGATATAAAGCTAGTAAAAACTCTTGTGAAATTATCTCTTTTGGTACACTATTGCTTTGTCCTTTTGAATAGGTGCCCACACACACATTTATAACTTTATAATACTCTTACTCCTAAAATTTATCTTTGGCTTAATATACTCATATATGTCTCTCAACATAAATAAAAAACAACAGTACTCTGTTAAACCATTCAGAGGACAGAGGAAAAGAAATACGTTGGTTAAATTTTCATAAATAACAATCCAAGGCTGATAAATTATGGATTCTAATTATATTGCCATATAATTTTTGTTCCAAGCATGCTATTGTTAGGTGCCATCAAGTTGGGTCCAACTCATAGCGACCCATGTACAACAAAACAAAACACTCCCTGATTCTGTGCCAGGCACAGGATCTTATTTATGTTTAAGCCCATTGATGTAGACATTGGTGTCAATCCATCTAGTTGAGAGTTTTTTTTTTTTCATTGGCTTGCCACTCTTCCAAATATCATGTCCTTCTCCAGTGATTGGTCACTCCTGACAACATGTCCAGAATACATAAGACACAGTGTAGCCATTCTTGCTTCCAAGGAGCACTCTGGTTGTACTTATTCTAGGACTGATCTGTGGGTTCTTTTGTCATAATACTCCATTAATACAAAATATAACCTTTTAGAATAATACTATCAAGGTTATCTTCGGTTTACGTGCTCTAAAAAAATACTTATAGAAATCCACACACTGTGTTTAGTATTGGTTTTGTCAGGTGCTGTCAAGTTGGGTTCAACTCATATAGGGTTTTCAATGGCTGATTCTTTCAGGATTGCTTTGGGAGTGGATTTCCACATCCTTCTCCCATTTTTGTGGTGCCAAGGGGCTTGGGGTAGCAGAAGATATGCAGTCATTTTTCATGGATATTGTGTTCTATAATTGAGAACATTTTGGAGATATGTAACAATTTGAATGTACTTAACAATACTCAACAAACACAAATATTTCATATGGTAAATTTTATTTTTCAAGGTTTTTTATAATTGTAAATCTAAAAATACTATTCAGACTGCCTCTGGTCTTGAACTTGCAATCGTCCTGCCTCTGACTCCTGAGTCCCTGGGATTACAGGCATGTGCCACTGCACCTGGATGATGACTATTTTTCAATGAGCTTGTGTTTGGGTTTATTGGTTTTTTCTTCCATTTACTAAATCCTGCTGTTGAAGCTGTGTTCTAATAGATAAGTAGTAGTTTTCATGCTGAGGATGTAGCTCAGTGGTATAGTGATTGCCTAGCATGCCCACGAATATGGATTCAATCCCCAATATACCCCCCAAAATATAAAATATATAGTCCTTTTCAGATTCCTGATTTCTGTTTGATTTTTTAATATCATTTCAATTGGTTCATTAAACTTCTCTGATAAATTTCTGAATTGCTTTTGTATTCTCTTGGATTTTAAAACCAACTTTCCTCAAATCAGCCTTTCTAAATCCTTGACCTAAAAAGTCTCCCCTTTCTATCTGATGGGGATCAGTCACTGGTGTCTTGTTTGTTCTTTTTGTTGAGAGTATGGTTTAGTACTGGATCTAGGCTCCCACAGACTTGCATCTGTGCCTGCTTTGAAGAAATCAGTGTAAATTCATCTATTCTGTCTACCTTGGTTTGTGTCTCTGCTAAAGCAATGTCTGAGAATGGTCCTTCCCATATTGATTGTTGAATACTCTGACTCCAGGTCAATGCTTATACATCAACACTAGATTGTACCCCAATCCTATGTTGGCCATGGGACTCAAGCATTTTTAATTTGGCAAGATATGAGACCTCTGTGCATCTGAAGGGGACCCTATGGTTTTTTCTAGCCTGAATAATTAATCTAGCCTGTAATTCTCACCAGAAGACCACTGGAGAACTCCTGAAGCTTGGCTTCCCACCAGAATGTGTCTTATACTTGCTGCTTCCCATGTTGGAAACGGGGAGTGTCCGAGTCTTTCTGCTTGACTGGCCAGCTCAACCTCACTGCTTGTCCTACCTGGCTATGGGGGCTCAATCTGGCATTGGGAAGAGATGTTCACCACTCATCAATGTCACAGTGGTATAAATATAAATGTATTTAATTGCATAGTTTTTTGACATCATTTAAGTTATAATAATTTTTTACATTCCTAACACATATAATACTATCATTCCTGGATGGATAACAAGCATAGTCAATCACACACACACACACACACAGAAATACACAAGCACACACATATGTAAGGACATATTCATTTATACAAATGTGTTTCTCCTGACAGTTCCTTGTAATATGACTATGTCATAATTGTGTTGATGGCTCTGTGGAGATGAATAAATAAACAACTGGACAGCACATAGCTCCATACAATTCACATACTCCTGAGAAATCAGGGGATCTTCTGGTTCTTATGCAGGCAAAGCAAAGCCTGGATGCACTGGAGTCTGCCCATGAGCACAAAGGGGCTGACGGCTGGGAAACCTGCACTGCTCACTGCAGAGATGTCCACCATCAACTGACTGGGGTCACTAAAAAGAGCCAAACAGACATGGAAGGTGATGGAGAGAGTGTAAAAAGACACAAAGGTGCTCACCAGCAGGAGGACAGTTTTGGTAGCTCTGGACTCAGGGGAGGATCTGGGGGAGAGCTTGTTCCCATGGACGTGCTGGACCCGCTGCCTGTGCCTACACAGGATGAACACCATGAATCCACTGGCCCAGGGCATGAGCCCCAAACACAAAACATCCAGGAAAGTCAACAGTGCTAGAGATAGATTCGTGGCATTGTTGTCACGATCAGCAGAACAGTATCCAAAATCTTTTGGCTTGGTGATGTTTCTGTTACTCCGTTTGCCAGTCACACGCATAGCAATTGTGACATTTACCGTAATGTGGAGGATCCAGCACAGGAATATGAAGACACCAGTGTACTTAGGAGCCTTTGCTTTAAGCTCCGCCCACTTGGAGCTCCTCGGGCTGATGGTGATGGCCTGGAAGACACACAAGAGGCAGGTGGTGCTGACGGACACACCCCTGCCCACCCTGTGAACATAGAAAATAAGTTTGCATCCAAGATCACCGGGGAAGTGTGTGAACCCAAAAGCTACCATGGTCTGTGGGATGCCTCTAAAGAGCAGGAATAAGGAGTTGGCTAAAGTCAGGTGTATAGTAATCATATCTGCAAATCCTACATTGCACTCAGAGAAGTAACGCCTGAGATAATGACAAAGAAGAGAGAAATTCCCCAGGATTCCAACAACAGTCTGTGATAAGAAGATCATTCCTATTGCCAAATGTCCCACAACAGTTCTTTCTTCTCCTCCAAGCTGATATTTATCTTCAGTGCCAGAGGGTCCTGCATGGGAACAGGAGACATAGCCTATGTTTAAAATATGAACTCTAAAGTTCATGCTTACCATTATCATCTACTTAGAAATATTTGCTTAAAGATTTTCCTCTTATTAAGAGTATGCCAATATTAGTACATCTATCATTATAGTGTATTGCAACATATTGATCACTGTTGAAAGAGGAAACATACTTAATCACCCGGTTCTTCACACTTTTAAAATATTCTACTATGTAGGTGGCACCATTACAAAGGTGAAGAAAATTTAAGTTGAGAGATGTCACATGACTAGCCTGAATTTGACATAGGTTGGTGAACTGAGGACTCTTCCTGTCTGAGCTGATTTCAGTGATTGCATTTAACCACCAAGCTCTACTAACAGACTAGTTAGCTGAGTTCTTTCAATAATTATGACATACATATGTTGTTGTTAGGTGAGAGCAAGTCAGTATCAGACTCATAGTAACCATATGTACAACAGATGAAACACCATTGTGCTTCTCTGCTGTTCATAGGGTTCTCAAGGGCTAATTTTGGTGAGGGCAGTGGGTGGCCAGGTCCTTCTCCTAAGCCTACAGCATCTGGTGTTCCCAGGTGGTCTCCCACCCAAGTACTAACCCCATTCGACTCTGCTTAGCTTTTAAGATATGACAGGATTGGATGCCACCGTGTTACTGCTGCAGGTGGTATGATATACATGTATATTATTTTATACCTTGTCATTCTATTTTACATCAGATACATAATTTTATTATACTGGTTTCATAAGTTTTCACTGTAGAATAAGTAATCATTCCATAAGCCAATATCAGTTAAACACAAGCCTTTGAAATATTTGATTAAAAATACATGCACTGATTACAGTACAAGATTAGAAGAATCTGCACCATCCTCAGTTGAATGTAATGAATCCAACGTTAGCCCCAAGTGCAGATAGCCAGAGAAAGACTCATTTGCTTTTATGCTACAAAAGTACAACAGCACCAACTGTAGGAATTAGTGAACCAGTTGATACCACACCCTAAACTCTGGCACATAAAGCATAATACATGGTAAATCCGAGCAGGGTAAAAACTAAATTGTACTAGTTTCCGTTCATATGCACATCATCTGATATGTAGGTTAAAAAAACAACAACTAGAAATGAATTGAGACGTGGGAAAATATTCACACAGGACAGTTACTAACCTAGCTCAGTGATGGGATCTTATGCGGTTTAGAAATGGAAGTAGTATGTTTGGGGATTGTGAGCAAATGATTTATCTTTATTTGTTGACATATAACTATCATATACCGCTCTGTGGTACAATGTGATGTTGCCATGTACGTGTTACATTATTGAAGGAGTGAATCAGCTTAATTCACATACCTCCTACATCATGAATTTGTTTTTACGGGACATAAGAACATGATAGTAGAGTTTTATAACCAGAGAAAACAATTACAACATATATTCAGGTCTGACATCTGCTGTCTGGAACTGACTCTTACAAAGTTATATCTTCCTCATGTTCCACCTCCAGATTTTCAGGCGTTGAAGACAGTCTCACCACACCAAAGAATCACTCCTACTCTCAGTAGAGATATCCTTGCTAAGTGGATTTCTCATCGTAAATGCTAGTTTGAAAATATTTCTATTCCACTGGCTGAAATTCAGATACATGGAATCAGCACAGCATTAAGTTGTTCTTGTACTTTTTTTCTTGTCTTTATTACAAGCACAGAGGTAATCTATCTATGTCTCTTGGTATCCTAAAAAAATTGTCTATGATTTGTGTAATCACAGATTAACTACAGAATTACTGTCTTTGCTCACCTTGAAACCTGTTTCATTATTCCTGTGATTATACAAAGGAAGTCTTTTTTTCTTCTTTTCTTGGTAGTACTTGGGAGTCTGAGTCCATGGCCTCACATGTACTTTGCAATTGCTCATTCACTGGGCTGCACTCTCAGCCCATTTTATACTCTAAAATTCTGAGACAAGGTCTGGCTCAATTATGCATGTTGTCTGTGGCCTTAAAATTGTGATCCTCTTGCCCCCACCTCCCAACTCTCTGGGGTAACAGGCATGAGGCACCATGCCTGCCTCAAAAGTCTTTAGGACTGGTGACTATAAGAAATTGCATTAGGGCCATCAGGAATTGCTGATGCATCTGCAACTCTCAGGTCTCTTCCCTAGCGCAGCTCCTGCTTCAGGAGTCACTCCTTCCTGTGTCTTTGGCACTGCACCAGGGTCAAACCCAGGAGATCCCTTTATCTGACATGGCTACTCACCCAGAACCTCATATGCCTCCTTCCCTCACAGATTCTCCCACTCAAAGTAATTATAAAGCACCCACCTGGCTCCATCTTGCTGTCAGGAAAATGAGCTCAGTCCAGGGGTCGTGATGGCTAATATTGTATGGGAAGAGGGCTGCCTGACCTCTATTTATGGGTATGTGCTCCATGATCTCACCTCCCTGCAGAGCTGCAATTACCATTTAACCTGTCACAGAACTGACAGCAGAGTCTTATGAAGTTGAGAATACTCTTAGAAACTTATTTTCCCTGTTATAATTGCCTCTCAGATGTTACTGTCTCCTAACTAGCATCTCCTAACAAGTGTCTCCAAAGACACTTAAGAGTGCTTGCGAGGCCCCTTCTTTCAACTCTGGAGTCAGACAGGTGATTTGCCATTGAAGACTCAGCTATTCTGCCTGAAAACAAGAAACCATCTCAAGTTGGGGAGCTTGGGCGCACCCTACTGTGTCCCTGCAGGAAATGTTGGTATGAAGTTGTCATGAGGAGTGGATGGGCTGGGCACAGACACACTCAGAGCCAGGTGGCAGGAAGATCGAGCTGTGAAGAGCTCCATGGCCAGTGGCCACACCCTCTCTGGGTGACTGGGATAACTATGGAGACTTTTACTCAGTCTGTGTTGGCCATTGCAGGTGGGATCAAGAACCCTGAGCTCCTGTCAGGTGCAGCTCTTGACTCTCTCAGCCTCCCCCTCCCACAGGTGTAGACTGTTTAGCCGCATCTGAAAAGTCTCTGACTGGACCTCCCATGAAGTTCTCATTGCACCATTCACCTGCTTAGCTTCAGTCTATCCAAGGGACACCCCTCAACATGGACTTTGATGATCCCAGTGTACAGAAACTGGAGGATCTCTGGAGTGAGTGAGAACTTTCCCGGCTCACAGTAGGCAAATCTGACTACAGCCAGCTATGGCTTGTTGTATCCAGGGAAGGGAATGTACAGTTGGGAATGCAAACTTGATGAGAAACTAACATTTTACTGGTCCGGGCCCAGCACTAGCCTGTCTAGTAGGAAAGACAAGACACTCCACATTCAAGTGACATGCTCTTCCACCTGGAATATGTCCAAACTCATTCCATGAATGTGTATTTCCATGAAACCTAAACCACATAGGAATGCACACACACACACACACCCAGGCACATCAGGAAACATAATCATGTCACTAGAGGAAGAAAACGCCTTTGAGAGAGTTCTACATCCTGTTGTGGTAAAAACTCTAACAAAACTAGGAATAGAAGGAACATGTCTCAAAGTCCTACTGTCTATATATGAGATATGATCCAAACATATGGTGAATATTTAAATTTTAAAAGTGTCTCACAATAATGGACACATTACCATGAGTCCTCCTCAACAATACTCCTCCTGGCTTCAAACACACTTATCTCATCTTTCTTGCCACTCTCTGAAGGGATTCAGGAATTCCCTTTTATCACACTCTTTACTTGTGCTGTTCTGGCTACCTTGATGTCGGAATGAATTCAAAATGTTAAACTTTCATGGTTATTTGACTTTGAGAACAGCCAGAAGTAATCTGGTACCAGATCTGGTGAATGAGTTAGATGAGGACATGCCATAGTATTTGTATCTTACAGAAATTGCTGTATCAGAAAGACAGGGAAGAAGGCCAGGGACAAAAGATAGGGCTCAAAAACATGACCCCCAGAACCCTACTTTCTCCAACTGAACCCCCATCTGCATAGCTCACTACTCTATGAACTCATGGTCAGACCAAAAATCAGCACATGTGCTCTGAGGGACATTCCAGATGCAAAACCAAATGGTTGGTGACCTGTAAAGGCAACCAAAGGCTCTAATCATCAAAGCAACCTGATTTTCCCTGCCACGCATAGAATTCATCTCTTAGAAGCCCCATGTGTCCTGGGCTCAGAATCTCCCAAAGCAAATCTCCTCTTGTTTACTTACACATTGT
Organism: Pedetes capensis; assembly: GCA_007922755.1. Lineage (NCBI taxonomy): Eukaryota > Metazoa > Chordata > Mammalia > Rodentia > Pedetidae > Pedetes > Pedetes capensis. The sequence continues at coordinate 13,909 of VMDO01023893.1, forward strand.
TCAAGTAAGAACTGAAACACGATTTCCAACCCAGAATTTACAGAATAGTGTTTACAGGGCCACCTAAGCGATTTTTAAAGATTTTTAAATTAAAATTTAATACTTCTCCTCAATTAATGTGGTGATATGAATATCCCTCACATGAGCTAGAGTGCTAAGAGTCCGACCAGACTCGATGGCACCTAACAACAACAACACCTGAGCTTATTAATATTATTTTAATAAAAATTTCATCTTCTTCCTCCTTACCAGGAAAAATCTCATCTAATCATTGTTTTTCTATATTGTTCTTTATTCTTTTCATTTTGAAGGAGTAACAAGATATTAACTGATTTTACAGGGCTCAGTTTCTCTAATTGAAACTATGCAGGTTTTACATCATAGGCTGGATTTGCCTACTTCTCAGGCTACAAACGTGACACCTGTAATTTATGAAAAATCACCTCTAATTATTGTCTTTCCTCACATCTAGTTTCTCATCTTCAGTTTTATCTCTAGCTAATACATTTTACAACCATCTCCTTCTCTGCCTTCACTGTGTCTCATGACATAGTCATGATCTATGTCATCTAACATAGGATGCAACAGGTTCTGAGGATTGGTGTGGAATTTTTAAATTTTCAAGTGTGGAGCATACGATCATTTGTGACCTATAAATTCAATCTGCTGATGATGTGCTGGAGATACATTGAAGCAGAGACCATGGCTCAGTGAATTAAATAAGGCAATTCTGACATTGGGTGATATGGCGATCGATTAAACATGTGAATGGTGTGCCCATAGAGTAGACAGGACCTATTAAAGAAAATATAGAGAAAATGTTAAAAATGTAGGTTTGGACCATGATAAGAGTTCCCTATAATTATTTGAATATCTTTTGGTAGCTACCGGTGGTGTCCTGGGGTGGATACACATGAAAGAGCTGATATTGGGATATGGGGAAAAGGGTCATCTCCTGAGGATCCGAGAAACAGGATTCTGCCTGGTTGATGTACAGTTTTCTGTGAGAATGTTCTGTACATCTTTGAAGTTGAGGTGTTATGTAAAGTCAAACAGGTCGGGAGAGTACTGAGAACAGTAAGAAGTATTTGCTGAATTTGAAACTTTCTTCCATTTTTCGGTAGCAAGTGATCTTCTTTTATTACATATCATAGACATTGCCCATCTGCAGACATAGCATCTTGGCATCTGATTCTACCTGATCTCAGAAGCTAAGCAGAGTTGGCCTGCTTAGTCCTTGGATGGCAGACTGCCTGGGAACACTACGTGCTACAGGCTAGGGAGAAGGACCTGGCAACCCACTCTCGAAACAATCCACCATCGAAAACTCTGTGACCAGCAGAGAAGCACTGACATAGTGTTGGTCATGTCACAGTGTCGGGGAATGTTTCATTCTGTTGTACACATGGTTGCAATGAGTCTGATCCCCTTGACAGCTGCTAACAACAACCATGTATAGACATTACTATTTGTTTTACCTAGCATTTTATTTTATATACATTCTATTTGTATTTTATGCTAGGATTATGGAAACGTTCATCACATAAATGTACCTAAATTTTCTGTAGGATGCACAAAGGTATTTACGTATTTGTGTTGGTTTTTCCTAGAATTCCCACATCACATAGTGGTGAGATAAACATGAACATTCCTGAGTACTTTAAATCTTACACAAAGTATTTTCTACATGTGGAAATTATTTTGCAGTATTTGTTGGATAGGAAGAAGTCTTTTTTCCCCCTCCCCTTTTGATTCATTCTCAAGTCCCCAAACCCAACACTTTTGTTGTGGTCAGAGGATTATAGTTTATGAGACAAGGAAATGTGGTCACTCCAGTGATAACAGATTACAGGTCAGCTTAAATCTGTGAATTTCTTCAAATGCCAGGGAAAGGGCACTTGTATATGTATAAAAATAATAATTTACTCATTAGATTTGGTGAAGAATTTGAAATTACTAAACGTTAGAAAATTATTAAGATATCTACCTAACAAATATTTAAAGCATGAGAACCATACAAACTCCTGAAGTATACAAGCGTCAACAAGTAAATGGAAAAAGCAGAATATATTTTAATATAAAAACTGAGACAGGCACAGAAACTCACACCTATAATTGCACAAACAGGAGTGAGAAGCAAGTGGATTTTGAGTGTGAGGCCAGAGGAAGCCTATAAAATGCAGCAAGACCCTGACTCCAAATAAGTAATAAAAATGGGCTAGGGGTGCAGCCCAGTGATACAGCACTTGCATAGTGTATGGGAGGGCCTGAGTTCAACTTCTAAGTTGTGCAAAGAAAAAAAAATAGGAAACAAGGAAAGACTAATAATAAATTGAATAAATATAAAAACATAATATTATAAAATAATCTATTTTACTAGGCTAATTTATAAATTTAATTTTTTCCTAGTATAGACATCAGGTATTAGAATTATGCCTACTATTGTTAATCTTTTTTTGTACTGGGAATTGAACCCAGGGCTTCATCCATGGTTTATAAGTGCTCTACCACTGAGGTGCATCCCCATCCAGTTTTTTTTTTTTTAACTTTTTATCTTGAAACAGGGTCTTGCTAAGTTACTCAGGCTGCTACCGTGTTGAATGTGCAATCCTCCTGTCTCCACCTCCCAAGTCCCTGGATTAGAGGCCGGTGTCATGGTGCTCTGGCCTTATTGTGAAAATCTTGTAGATGCATATACAAACAAGAATAGCCAAGAAAGCCCACGGGAGTGAGGGTGGCTACCATTTGACACATGTTTATTGATGAGTAGCCTGACAGATAAGTGCAGCTCAAATTCCAGGAAAGCACCAGTGTTGGTCTGTCCAAGTGCTATAAGAAAACACCTCAGGCTGGATGATGTATACATGACAAGAATGTGTTTCCCAGAGGTCTGGAGGCTGGAAAGTACAAGATGAAAGAACAGCCCTTACTGACTTGATCAACTCCAATAGGCACCACTCATTAGTAATATTAGGTTATTATTGTTAGGTGCTGTTGAGTTGGGTCCAACTTGTACCGACTGGATGTGCATAAGAACAAAACACTCCTCCACACTGTGCCATGCCCGGCACTATGTCAGAGCTTCTCTGCTATTCATTGGGATATTCATGGCTGATTGTTTCAGGATTGTTCTGGGGAGTGGGTTGCCAAATCCTTCTCCCATTTTTGTGGCCCTGGGGATCGAACCTAGGGCACAGAGTGCAGTGCAACGTGTTACCAACAGAGCTAAACCCTATTCCCCTAAACATACATGTTAGTATTATCTTATCAAAACTTACTTTTTTGCCACAAAAATTATCTTTCTTTTGATTTTGATTTTATTATAAATTATGCAAAACACTCAAGTTTGTCACTATTATGGTAAGAATATCAGATTCCCAACGCAAAATGTACGAATATCACTACTACCTTCTTGCTTGCAAATATTTTGCTATAGTCTGAATATTTGTGGCTGCCCAATTCCCATTTGTCTGTTAAAAATTAAGCCCAATATAATAGAGCTGGGCTGGGGTTTAGCTCAGTTGGTAGTGTTCTGCTCTGCTAGCAACCCACTCCCAAAAACAATCCCAAATCAATCAGCCATTGAAAATCCTATGAGGTCCCCATGGGTCAGACCCGACTTGACAGCACCTAACAACAACAACAACATGTATGTTTTTCCCTTTCCTTCCATCCTTCTTTCCTTCCTTGCCTGCCTGCTTGCCTGCCTGCCAGTCTGCGTACCTGCCTGCCTGCCTGCCTGTCTGCCTGCCTTCTCTCTCTCCCTTCCTTCCTTCCTTCCTTCCTTCCTTCCTTCCTTCCTTCCTTCCTTCCTTCTTTCTCTTCCATCCTTCCTTCCTTTTCTCTCTCTCTCTTTCTTCTTTCTTTCTTTCTCTCTCTCTCTCTCTCTCTCTCTCTTTCTTTCTTTCTTTCTTTCTTTCTTTCTTTTCTTCTTTTCATTTCTTTCTTTCCTTGCTGTACTGGATGTGTTGAGCCCAGGGAGTTGTGGAGCCTAGGCAAGCGTTATACCACATAGTCGCACCTAAGTCCTTTGCTTGTTTTTTTCACAAGGTCTCTCTCAATTGCACAGGCTGCCTCTGGCCTCAATCCCATGATCTTCCTGCCTCTTTCTCTTGCATCACAGAGATCATGGGCATGTGCCGTGGCACCCCGTTAATTTACTTACTGACTTTTGTGTGGTTTGCGAGGCTAGATCAGGCCAGACAGTTCCTTCTCTCTCCCAGTTTCAGTGATGTCCACCACCCTTCTATTTGAAAGAAAAACATTTTTCCTCTGATTTTTACTGTGAGAAAATCAATACAAAGAAGAGCTCTGTATGCACAGACTTCAAATGATTATTCAGTCATTTGTGTTCTGCTGAGGTAGAGCACTGACTCTCTCACCCAGACAGACACATTTCCTCACAGCCCACATCCCCACTGCTGTTACAGAAATTCTGAACTTTCCTGGCAGGGAGGCACCGGAGTGAGAAAAGAAGAAACTCACATTTGACGCTCCTATGGGAATTCATCGACCTGAAGGGTTCCTGTGACTGAGGACAGGGGAGTGAGACCTTTCTGGCCTTCCAAAGGCCTTGTGGGTGTGGGTGTGGATGCTGCAGGTGAAGCAAGGCCGCTGATGCCTTTAAGGCAGATTGTCAGGAGGAAGGTGTGATCTGCCGAGGTGAACTTCCCCCGGAAGGCAGCCCAGGGTGAGTGGAACAAGAAGAGGTGTCTGGTGCTCAGGGAAGTTCATCCCAGGTCTGTGGTCACGTCCAGTTTTCCTCTGAAAAATACTATACACCTAGGATCTGAAACCTCCACTTGTCTACTTCTGGTGTTGTTGCCTAAGGAGTTCTTTTCAGAAGACATTTTTCTCTTTCCATGTATGATGTTTTTGTTGTTGTTAGGTGCCGTTGAGTCAGTATCCGACTCCTCGTGACCCTACTACGTACAATAGGCAATACACTTTGTCAGTGCTTATCTGCTGTTCACAGGGTTTTCAATGGCAGATTGGTTTTTGGGAGTGTGCTGCCGGTCAAGCTCCCACTTTGTATGATAGTGAAGGTTAACTCTCAATGCTTCTCCCCAACCCAGCATACCATTCTTTCTATGCTGACCTCCCCAGCTCCTTTTTTCAAGAGAGAGTCTCAGCATTCCCACATTCCCACCCATCTCTCTCTTATAATAAAGACTAGGATATTTCTACAAGAATTTATCGTGATGTCCAGAATCAGTCCATCTGGATTTGAATGGGTGGAACAGAAACATTTTGAAAACCCTGCTGTGTGAGGTACCATATGCAGATTGATTGTGTCTCCCTGGAAGGTGTGAGGGGTCTGTTGTTTAGGATAACACAGTTTTCATTCTTGAAGTTTAGAGGAGGCAGCATTTAAGGAAGGTATTTTATGATAATCAGTTTCACACAGCAGATTTCAGTCTTGAGTGTATCTTTTGATGCTTTTCTCTGGTTAATAAATATATTTCCTCCTCTTCCTCCCTCCTCTTCCTCCTCCTCCTCCACCTCCTCCTCTTCTTCTATAGTGTCACTACATAGCTCAGGCTGACCTGGAATGCAAGATAATCTACCTTCTGCCTCCTGGATGCACATTAAATGCATGTGCCACAATGCCCAGAGGGTCTATAAATTTCTAATATCACATTGTCCTCTCCACAAAATGAGTTCATGAGATGGGAGGTCTATTAATTAAGTTGACTGACTCTTTCAAATTGTATACACAGATCAAAATATCACATTGTACACCATAAATACACAACCATCCTTTGTCAAAATAAATTTTAAACATCTACTCTCAATTGCCAAATATATATTTTTATTTGTAAAATGTTTGTTTCCATGGCTTATAGATGAAACACTTTTGCTGGTCCTATATTAATATTTTCCCTGCATTTCATTTCATTGCCAGTAGTTTTATTATTAAAATATTAATTCATGATCATATGAGCTGAGAGCAGTAATACTTTAGTTTCTGTCCTTTATTGTATTGTGGGCTAGAGTTTTATGCACCATAATTTACATTAGGAGTTCCTGAGGTAGATACTATTGTATTTTGTTCCTGGCAAAAAGCAAACTTTTCTTCTTTATCTTTACATGGGGCTAATCTTGTATTCAGGGCCGGAATTAGCAGTTGGTAGAGCACTGCACTGCAGTCTCTGAGGTCCCGAGTTCAATTCTCAGCACCGAAAAAATGGGAGGAGGACCTGGCAATCCACTCCCAAGTAAATCCCAAAATAGTCAGCCATTGAAAACCCTATGAGGGTTGCTATGAGTTGGATACTGACTCGACAGCACCTACCAACAACAACAACAACAATCTTGTATTCATTGAATTCAACTTGATCATGACATAGCTGTAATTGTATTGTATTGTCTGTGCATGCTCCTTTTATCAAGATCAATGAAAGTTTATTCACAATTCATATTGGCTTCTTCTTGTTTTTGTTGTTAGGTGCTCTTTTCTGACTCATAGTGACCCTCATAGGGTTTTCAGTGGCTGATTGAATGGCTGATTGTTTTTGGGATTGCCTTGGGAGTGGATTGCCACAACTTTCTCCCATTTTGCCAGTGTTGGACAACAAGATTCCCTAAGAAATACATGAATTGTGTGAAACTATACAATGTCTAGTTATTTATTTACTCATATCCACCTAACCACAAACACAATTATGACATAGTCACACTACAAGAAAATGTCAGTACACATACAATTTACATAAATAAAGGTGTGTTTACATATCTGTGTGTTTTTGTGTATCTCTGTGTGTGATAATCAGATTATGCTCAGTATCCATGAAGAAATATTATTGGACAATTGCAGGATAATAATTTCAAAAATAATACACATATAACAAAATGACAAAATGGTGTACCCTTTTAGGATCTTATTTTCATAGATATTTAAGCACTATTTTGTTAATGAATGATTTATATCTGTTCAAATTATGTGAGTGCATATAGTTAAGCAATACTTGTCATTAATAGAAATGGTTAATTTTTATGGAATATAGTAATGCATATATTCAGGATGAGATTTGTCAATTTATTATCTGGATTTCTTGACACCTACTCTATTTGAACTTTCTTGACATCTTTTATATTAAACTTAATATAACTCTACATTCATTCTTTATCATTGGAAGTTGTATATTTATCATCTGTCCTGCACTCTTTCTTTTCTTTTCTTTTCTTTTCTTTTCTTTTTTTTTTTTTTTTGAGACTGAATCCTACTCTATAGCCCAGGCTGCCATGGAACTAATGATCCTCTTGTCTTAGCCTCCCTTGGTGCTGGGTTCATAGGCATGCAGCACCATACCTGGAACACATCTTAATTTTTAGTCCAGGAAATGCAGCTTATTTTTAAACACTAGTCACTGTGTGAAGAGTTTGGATATCTCTCTGCAATATGACACAAATCCATTTAATTTTTCTCAACTTTCAAACAATGCTGATGTGGCTATAAAGTATTTAAAGGTACACACATAATTCATTGATTACTGGATGACACAATGATTTTTTTAATTGGACATACCTCTGTATGAGTCTCTTTAGATTAAAAATAAGGACATTTTCACCCATAGTTTTCTCTTTGTTATCTTTTCCATCTACTACCATCAGGGTGAGTTACATCCTAATATCTAACATTAGAGAGGCGCTGTCATTTTAGCTCACTTGGTAGAATGCCACTCTGTGCTATCTTAGGCCCTGGGTTCAATCCCAAACACTGAAAAAACAGGAGGATGTGACTTTCCAGTCCTGAAACAATCCTGAAATAATCAGCCATTGAAAACCCTATGAAGAGCAGAGAAGCACTGACATAGTGCGAGATGTGGCACAGTGTCAGGGAGTGTTTTGTACTGTTGTACATAGAATCGCTATGGGTTGGACGCAACTAGATGGCAACTAACAACAACAACAACTTTAGACAGCACTCTTACCTCTTCCATGCTTTACAGAAATATCAAGTCTGTCCAGTATAGAGTCATTGAGATCTTCAAATGAATTTCTGAGCAACATTAAAATCCATGAAAACATTTTTTAAGTCCATGAACTGGTGGTGTAAATAATATTGTATAAACTTTGGAGTTTAAATCATGTACTAGATATGATATGAAGAATACGCAAGCAAACAAGACAGGATTTGCATGTGGATGTTCTGACCTCGAGAGACATGGGTGTTTCTAGGAAGGAATTGCACATATGATAGAGAAACTAAGTTTTCTTGGATGATTTGTGAGATTTTCAGTTAGATATTAATTCACCTCCTGGACAGGCAAGGTGGCACATGCCTGTAATCCCAGCACTTGGGAGGCGGGGTCAGGAGGATCTATTCAAGTTTGAGGCCAGTGATATCCACACAGTGAGTTCCAGGCCAGCCTTTTGAGAAACCATGCACATAAGAATTTCACCACTTGGAATATACCCAATGGTAGACAAGTCGTCATACCACAGAGACACCTGCACTTCATATTAAATGCAGCAGTCTTCATAATTGCAAGGGTATGGAATAAACCAAGATGCCCATCAACATAGGAGTGGATCAAAATATTGTGACACACACACACACACGCACGCACGTGCGTGCACACACACACACTGGCATATTACTCAGACCACTGGGAAATGTAGTCCACAGCCATGGAATGCTCAAAACTGGAATTGGGCCCGTCATTGTTTCCCAGCATGTAACTCTACACTGCCCCAATGGCATTGAGCCAAGAGGATTCTGGAAAATGTTGCTCACATGGTGGTATTCAGAGGCACGGGAGCGCTGTTGTACGGTGGTCCCTGGATGTTTTTGTTTTGTTTCGTATTATTTGTTTGTTGGTTTGCTTTTGCAGCACTCGAAGGTAGAACCCAGGACTCACAAGTGCTCTACTACTGAGCCACACCCTCAGCCCATTTTTAAATTTTGTGTATTGAGTCAGGGTCTCATTAAATTACCCAGGCTGCCTCTGGACTCAGACCTGCGATCTTCCTGCCTCAGCCTCCCAGGTCGCTGAGATGATAAGTATGCGCCAACATGTCTGACCTTGGGGTGTTTCTTCCTCACTTTTAGAGGAGCTATTCCTCATGGGTTTCAGGGCATATGTATGCCAAATGCTGGGAGCCCTGCTAGCCTTTCAGATCCCCCGCCTGCATGCAGGTTAACCTACTGCTTAGAGCAATGCGTGGCAAACTGCTGGGAAATGAAGTTCAGCGTCTTGGAGCCTAGTCTTCCAGATGACTCCTAACTTTTATTTTCGGATCCCTCCAGAAGGGAGATGTGCCCTGCAGGTGGCTTTTGAGAACTGAAGCTTCAAATCCTAAGACATTTCATAGTTTGGATTGCCAGCTGTTTCCTAGCATGCAACATGGACTTGCTTGTACAAGAATTGTGCCCCTAAACACTGATTGGAAATACAATCGATGCTCCATACACCTGGGTTCTGCACCATGGATTGAACAGAGTACAAATCAGGAGGATCCCATAATGACAAGTCAGTAAAGGGTGGACCAAATATAGGTGGTGTCCTAAGATTATACAGTAATGCTCTGAGGCTTGACTTCATTAAAGCCATGTAGATTTGCATGCTGGGAAAGACTGAAGGGAAGAACTTTTAGGTCCATGGGTTGGCAGGTTCTGCACCATATTTCCCAAAGTTCTCTGCGACTCAGACTGCTGAGATGCATGAATACACGTGTGTACATATTTATTCCGGGTCCTGCTTTGACTATTTGGGATATTTTTGTAACTTTTTTTTTCAGAGCTGGAGATTCAAGTTGTTCTCCCTGCTCAGCCTCTCAAGTCTGTAGGGCTGCAAGAAAATGCTAGCCTGCAAGAAAATGCTACTAAAATGGCTATATTTTCTCTTAATAACAGCTTCTTTTTCCTTTTAGTATTTTTAGACAGAGTCTAACTATGTAGCAGAGGCTAGCCTGAAACTCAGTATGCAGCCCAGGCTGGTGTTGAACTCATAATCCTCCTGACTCAGCCTCCCAAGAGCTGGGGTGACAGGTATGTGCCACCATGCCTCGCATCTGTGCTACTTTAGATGTTCATAAGTATTGAAAATATTGCTTCGAAATATTTTACTAAAATGTTACAAAGATAATCTATTTGAAGCATCTCTCCTATGCTTTGGAATTCAAAATTATTGAAAATAGTATGAGTACAACGAAGTAAGTCATACACAATGACTACAATAGTTATCATTGTTAGGGAATATATTAGTATCATCAGTCACTTTATAAAAATAAACTGAAAGATGTGATCATCTTGACAGTTGCAAGCAAACTGATATGATGGAGTTGTACATGATAATGATAAAAGAGAAAGCAACAAATAGTGCCTGTTGATTCAACTTCAAAAAGAAATGTCACTGAGCATCAATGCTATGTCACCCATAAAGAAATAGATTTATTAATTTCTACTGAGGTTAGATAAAACACTCTCATGAAAAAAACCTCGAAGTTATTTAGCACTTTGTGGGAAACATTAATAAAGGCAGTTAACCACTGGAAATGAATGAGTAAAATCATGTTTTGTACCTAATCTAGCTTTAAAATTTTTTACTCTAATTTTTTATTTGTAATCATTTCTAGTTAGTGTACAACTTTAAAGGTTTTGAGAGACATTTCCATGTGTACACCTCATTGTACACTGCTCAGATTTGCCTCCCTGCTAATTTCTCATGAACCCCTATTCTTTCCTCCTCACTGATGGCCCCACTTCTGCTTGCATGTCTTCTTTGTGTGTGTGTGTGTGTGTGTGTGTGTGTGTGTGTGTGTGTGTGCATGTTTATATAACATATGTGGATGTGTCTCCCAATTTTGCTGTTGAGAAGAAAGCAGGCACTCTTACTTTTCCTTTCCCCCTATTAATCTTTGTTATTACTTTGTACCTCCTCACTTTGGATCCTTTTCTCTCACCACATTGTCCCCCTTCTACTTTCATGACATATATTTTAAAGTATTGAATATTATGGAAGTGTATCCTCCACAGATGAGAGAAAGCATGTCATATTTGTCTTTCTGGGTCTGCTTATTTTACATAAAATGATGACCTCTAATTCCAACCATTGTCCTGCAAATGCCATAATTTCATCCTTTATTGCTGAATAAAATTCCCTGGTGGATAGATACCACATTTTCTTTATCCATTCTTCCATTTGTGGACACCTAAGTTTTTTCCATAACTTGGCTGTTGTGAGTAGCACCACAATAAACACCGATGAGGAGGTATGCCTATGGCATGTTGCCTTATATTCCTTTAGACATATAACCAGGGGTGGAGAAGCTGGGTCGTATACTTTTATAAGGCACATATCCAAAATTCCCAAAGAACAAATGATAAAAATTGCTAGAGAATATAAAATGATAAAATAATCTAGAAGAATATAACATGAGCGTCAAATGCACATATCTTCACATACACATTTTAATGCCATGCTACAGTGGAAATAAGCTGCCTTCATGAAATATAAAATAAAAATATATGAAAAATAAATGTGGAGAGCTGGCGTGTGGAAAATTATCAACAGCACAACACAGATTTAAAGAAAACAGTCAACTTACATCCTCAGTTAGGATGTTACTGGATGCAAGTTCTCATAACACAATACCAGGTAGCTTAAACTACTCGGATGCACTTCTCACAGTTCTGGAGTCTGGGAAGACCAAGACCAATGTTTTTGCCCATCTGTGCTGCAGACCGCTGCCCTATTCTGGTGCCCTTATGTGCCAGAGCGGGAGAACAGGATCTTTAGTGTCTCTTCGTGTAAGGACACGAATCTTATCATTTGAGCCCCAACCTCATGACCTCATGAAATCAAAGTTTCCTTCCATAAACCTAATCTCAAATACCATCACATGAATTTTGGGGAACAAAAATGCACAGTCCATAACAGATAAAGAGATAAATTTTATGGACTCTAGAGACATTTTTTGTAGTTCCAAATTGACATATATGCATATTTGTATGATACAGTGTGATAGCTCAGTGCATGTGTATAATATATGATGAACAGATCAGGGTCACTTATATATGTATCACAGCAAACGCTTGTCATTTCTTGTCATTCAAAATCCTCTCTATTAGCTGTTTTGAAATATACAATTAATTATTGGCCACTATCATTACCTTGCAGACGTAGCCCTGTGGTGTTCGATCCTGTCAGATCTTGGAAGCTAAGCAGGGTTGTGCCTGGTTAGTACTTGGATGGGAGACCTCCTGGGAACACCAGGTGCTACAGGCTTGGGAAAAGGACCCTGTAACCCAATCCCAAAAGTCAATCTGCTGTTGAAAACCCTATGAACAGCAGAGAAGCACTGACAATAGTGTTTCCCCTATTGTACACAGGGTCGCTATGAGTCAGATACCGACTCTATGGCACCTAACAACAACAACAAGAAATCATTACCTATAGGACAGGAGAAGTGATTCCTCCCAGCTAACAGCACCCCTGTACCTGTAAACCATCTTTGCTTTGTTCCCTCCACCGCCCTGTTCCTTGGATCTGGTACCTACTCTTCTCCTTTCTACTGAGACCAACATTTTATGCTTCCACCCATATGTGAGAGGACAGTATTTGTCTTTAGGTGCCTACTTTTAACAAAAGATACCACTCTACAGTTTACTCCATATTGCTGCTAATGACCCTATTTCATTTTACTTTGGTGTTTGAATAATATTCCATTTGGTATATACACCAGATTTTATTTATGCATTCATTTGTCAGTGGACATCATAGTGTTCTCTGCTGTTCTCTATGGGTGTCCAAGGATGACTGCAGGGAAAGAGGAAATTAGCCTCCCCAGGACACCAAAGTCTCTTTGGAGATGCTAACCAGGAGCTAACAAGTCCTTTTTCAATAATTACGACAGGGCAAAAAGTTTCTCAGATGTGTTCCCAGGTTCCCAAGACTGTGCTGTCATCGCAGTGAAAGGGAAAGTGATAATTGCAGCTTTTCAGAGATGAGATCACAGACTCACAAACCCATATCTAGAGGTCTGGCTGCTTCCCTCCCACACAGTACTGACTTGTCAGGACCACCGCCTGAGCTCACCCTCCATCCAGCAGGAGGGAGTCAGCTGTGTATTTTATATTTCAGCTTGACAGAGAGAAGCCAAAAAGGAAAGAGGCCTATCAGGAGTCTGGGTGAGTGACCTTGTCAGATAGACAGAATTATATGGTTTAGACCTGGTCCAATGCCAAAGCCACAGAGGGACGAGGAGTGATTTTTGAGGCAGGAGCTGAATTGAGGTTGCAGACCCTTCACCAATACATGATGGCTCCTAGCGTAATGTAATATAGTCATTGGAAATAAAGATATTAGGTGTTTATCCCATGTGAATATGAAAGTACAGTTAAATCTTGCTTGAAGACAATTCTGAAAGCAATCTGTTCTTCAGGCCAGTTTACACTAATTGTAGAGAAAAATGTTAGGATTCTCTCCTACCTCTCTTATAATAAAGACTAGGATATTTCTAGAAGAACTTATAATGCTGTCCAGAATCAGTGCATCTGGATTTGAATGGGTGGAACAGAATCATTTGGAAAACCCTGGTGTGCGAGGTACCACATGCAGATGGATTGTGTCTCCACGGAAGACATGAGTGATCTGTTGTTTAGGACAACACAGTTTTCATTCTTGAAGTTTAGAGGGGTCTGCATTTAAGGAAGATAATTTTATAATGAACAGTTTCATACAGCAGATTTCAGTCTTCAGTGTATCTTTTAATGTTTTTCTCCGATTAATAAATTTATTTCCTCCTCTTCCCTCCTCCTCCTCCCCCTCCTCCTCCTCTTCCTTCTCCTCCTCTTCTTCAACAGTGTCACTACATAGCTCAGACTGACTTTGAATGCAGGATCATCTGCCTTCTGCCTCCTGAGTGCAGATTAAATGTGTGTGCCGCAATGCCCGGAGGGTCTATAAATTTCTAATATCATATTCTCCTCTCCACAAAATGAGTTCATGAGATGGGAAGTATATTAACTAAATTGACTGACTCTCTTTAAATTGTATACGCAGATGAATATATCACATTGTACAGCATTAATACACAATCATCCTTTGTCAAAATAAATTTTAAAAATCTACTCTCAATCCCCAAATATATATTTCAATTTGTAAAATGTTTGTTTCTATGGCTTGCAGATTAAACATTTTTTGGTTGTCCTATGTTAATATTTCCCCCACAATTCATTTCTTTGCCAGCTGTTTTATTACTAAAATATTAATTGATGATCATAGGAGCTGAAAGCAGTAATACCTTAGTTTCTGTCCTTCTTTATTGAATTGGGGACTAGAGTTTTATGCACGATAGTTTACATCATTTAGAAGTTCCTGAGGTAGATACTATTGTATTTTGTTCCTGGCAAAAAGCAAATATTTCTTTCTATATCTATCTTTACATGGGGCTAATCTTGTATTCATTGAATTCAACTTGATTAGAACATAGTTGTAATTGTATTCTATAGTCCATACATGCTCCTTTTTTCAAGATCTTGAAAGTTTATTTGTAATTGATATTGGCTCGTTGATGCTGTTTTTGTTGTTGGGTGCCAATGGGTCTTGTCTGACTCATAGCAACCTTCATAGGGTTATCAGTGGCTAATTGAAGGGTTGATATTTTCGAGATTGCCTTGGAATGGATTGCAATGTCCTTCTCTCATCTTTGTGGTGCTGGAAATCAAACATGGGACCTCAGAGACTAGAGAGCAGTGCCCTCCCAACTGAACTAAATCCTAGCCCCTGATATTGGCTTAGGGGATACTTATTTACATATAGATGGAAATTTGTGAAGATCAAAATTATAACATTATATATCCCTGAGGTAATAATAATGTGTAAAATAGAAGTTAAATACCCATCTGGATTATTGGGAAAACTTAGCTAACTAGGTTTGATAGCAGAGCTTCGTGGAGAAATGCACTTGTGGAAACAGCCTAGAGTCCAGTCTCTGTTCCAACCCAACAAGGGTGGGATTAGGACCAACCACCTGTCTCTCTTAGCTTAGAGTTTCTCATCCTTCAGATGGTCGGAGGTACCTCACAGATTTGTAAAGAGTAAAGAGGACATGCATGTATCCTTTTCACAAGAAATATTAATACAATACAATGTATTTTAACTGGTGCATATTCTAATATTGAAATTCTTTAGGAATAGACAGTCTTTAAGAAAATATTTCCATATGCAAACTAATAGTAAGCAGATATATTGGATTTTAGTTTTCATTTTCAGCATAGCCCCAGCTCCATGTTCCCAGGCAGGAGCCTCTGACTCTAAAGAAAAATATGAAATGGTTGCAACTGGCAGGAGGTCCGCTGGGCACTTGGCAATGGGAATGATTTTCTTATCACAGACCATTGTTGGAATCCTGGGGAACCTGAGTCTTCTCTATCATTCTCTCTTGCTTTACTTCATCAAGTGCAGATTAAGACCCACAGATCTGATTATTAAACACTTGCTTATAGCCAACCTCTTATTCCTGCTCTTTAGAGGCGTCCCACAGACCATGGTAGCTTTTGGGTTCACACACTTCCCCAGTGATCTTGGATGCAAACTTGTTTTCTATGTTCAGAGGGTGGGCAGGGGTGTGTCCGTCAGCACCACCTGCCTCTTGAGTGTCTTCCAGGCCATCACCATCAGCCCCAGGAGCTCCAAGTGGGCGGAGCTTAAAGCAAAGGCTCCTAAGTACACCCGTGTCTCCATACTCCTGTGCTGGTTCCTCCACATTCTGGTAAATGTCACAGTTGCTATGCTTGTGACTGGAAAATGGAGTAACAGAAACATCACCAAGCCAAAAGATTTTGGATACTGTTCTGCTGATCGTGACAATAATGTAAGGAATCTATCTATAGCACTGTTGACTTTCCCTGATGTTTTGTGTTTGGGGCTCATGCCCTGGGCCAGTGGCTTCATGGTGTTCATCCTGTATAGACACAGGCAGCAGGTCCAGCACATCCATGGGAACAAGCTGTGCCCCAGATCCTCCCCTGAGTCCAGAGCTACCAAAACTGTCCTTCTGCTGGTGAGCACCTTTGTGTCTTTTTACACTTTCTCCCTCACCTTCCATGTCTGTTTGGGTCTTTTTAGTGACCCCAGTCAGTTGATGGTGGACATCTCTGCAGTGACTAGTGCAGGTTTCCCAGCCATCAGCCCCTTTGTGCTCATGGGCAGAGACTCCAACACATCCAGACTTTGCTTTGCCTGCCTAAGGACCACAATATGCCCTCATTTTCTCAGATGTACATGAATTGTGTGAAACTATACAATGTCTAGTTATTCATTTACTCATATCCACCTAACCACAAACACAATTATGACATATTCACATTAAAGGAAAATGTCAGTACATATACAATTTACATAAATAAATGTGTGTTTACATATCTTTGTGTTTTTGTGTACCTCTGTGTGTGACCATCAGATTGTGCTCAGTATCCATGAAGAAATATTATTGGACAATTGCCTGATGGGAATTTTTAAAATAATACATATATGACAAAAGACAAAATGATATACCATTTTAGAATCTTATTTTGTTAGATATTTGAGCACTATTTTCTTAATTAATGATTAATATCTCTTCAAAATATGTGACTGAATATAGTCAAGTAATACTTTTCTTCAACAAAAATAGTTAATTTTTCATGTAATATAGTAATGTATATATTCAGGATGAGATTTGTCAATTTATTATCTGGTGTTCTTGACACCTATTCTATTTGAACTTTTTGACATCTTTTATATTAATCTTAATATAATTCTACATTCCTTCTTTATCATTGGAAGTCATATATTTATCATCTGTTGTGTCTTCTTTTCTTTGCTTTTTTTTTCTTTTTTGAGACTG
>VMDO01023894.1:0-18488 GCA_007922755.1 Pedetes capensis
TTTTTTTTTTTTTCATAGTGCTTCCTATATTCCATAAAGAAAATTTAATAACTTAATGCGTTATTCTTTATTTTAGATCATATCTTTTATGTTTTTATGATTATTTTTTCCTATGACAAATGAGTTTAGTTACAGATGTTGATTTGTGCTAATGTCTTTATCTGGAAACATTAAGACAAAATGGTGTCCATCCTCATTTTATTTTATTTTATTTTATTTGTGGTACTGGGGGCTGAACCCAAGACTTCATGCTTGCATGCTCTGCAAGTGCTGGACCACTGAGCTACACCCACAGCCCATTTTGTTTTACTTTTTTGAGACAGGGTCTCACCAAGTTACACAGACCTCCTCTGGTCTTGAACATGCAATCCTCCTGCCTCTGCCTCCCAAGCTGCTGGGATTACAGGTGTGCACCACCGTGCCTGGCTTCATCCTCATGTTTGATATTGTTGAAACTCCCCCCTCCATGTATAGTCACATGTATTTTGAAACAAAAAAAAAAATGTATTTTTCCCTCTTGATTCCTCTTTAAGGAGAAAGTCTTGCCCTAGGGAAAGCTAGACACATTCATTGCTTGAAGGACAGTTTGTTTAAACAGATATTGAGGGTTTTACATTCCAAAATGGGCTTTTCAAATTGAAAAGTAATTTTGTTTTTAAATTTCCAAACCATGGCTTTAAATCTCAAAAACTAGGTTTTGGTAGGACTCAACAGATAAAATGTATGGCATGATACATGTTGTTGTTGTTAGGTGCCCCCGAGTCTGTATCTGACTCATAGAGACCCTGTGTACAACATGCGAAACATTTTGTCAGTGCTTCTTTGCTGTTCACAGGATTTTCAACGGCAGATTGATTTTTGGGAGTGGGTTGCTGGGTCCTTCTCCCAAGCCTACAGCACCTGGTGTTCCCAGGCAGTCTCCCATCCAAGTACTAACCAGGTCTGACCCTGCTTAACTTCCTTAATCTGACAGGATCGTATGCCTCAGGGCTACGGCTGCAGGCACATAATATGTAGCCATAGGAAAACTGTGTGATTAGTTGGCAGTGATTTTTCTTCATATCTTTCTAAAACTAACAAACATATGAACTAGAGAGAATGAGGTTAAAAGAGACACAAACTAAAGTAAGATATTTACATGTTGATGGGAGTTTGAACTTCGCTTTTTGTACTGCTGTGCATCCAAGATGAATAAGGATCTAAAAGTCAATAGAATCTGCCTCTACACCTGAGAGTTCACAAGCTTTATAATAAGTGAGGTATGAAACAAAGAAATGGCCATGATGTGTTGACACAGGCAAGGCTGGGTAGAAGATGCCCCAATCATTTTGCAGCCTACAGTACCATCCTTGAGAGGGGCTTGGCAGTAGCATAAAAGCCTGCGGACATGAAGGGCCTCAGAGTCAGCATAAGGGAGATGCTGAGTGACTCTTGTGGCCAATGATATAACCATAGAAAGAAAAGACATTTTTGATATTGTGTGCAAAAACTTGTGTTAAAGACTAATAATAACAAAATATAATAAGCAAACCAGTGTAAATTCTCCCTATTAGCTGAAGCCAGCTTGGGCAAGAGGTAAAGACAGAGGACCAGATTTTTTTTTTTCCTGCATCCACTGGTACAGCCCCAAGGAGAAGGAACTCCATACTGACTGAAATCCTATTAGAACCAAAAAACCTTTAATAAAATGAGTGGTTGTTTAAGTAGAATGGGGACCCATAATCCAAATTAATTTCATTTACAGAAAAATAAGCAAAATGTATTTTTTACATCTATCATTTAAAGAACTATAAACTTTATACCCATTATAAATCTGAGAACTTGTGGATTTGGATGCCTGCTTCTTTGGGGGTACCTAGCAGGTATGAGTGGTATCAGAATAGAATTTTAAGACAGAATATTACATGTAATAAATGATTCAAGGTGACTTCCCTTTATATAGTAAAGGTGAGAGATCATAGATTGAGAAGGAGACTGGCAATTGGAAGTTGCCCAAAAGGTAAATGATCCATTTGTGGTTAAGGGACATTTAAACAGCTCACTCATCATAGGTAAAGTGATATTTTCTAATAACAAGAATTATTATAATTTCTGAGGTAATCAAAGTCACAGAAGCAGAAATGGATATTGAGCAGTATCAGTTACTAGAGAAGAGTAGAAACCATGAACAAGCACCCTTAGAATTTAAAGAATGACAGCAAGAAGTGTGGAATTTTCTTAAAGAAAAAGCACAGGGCTTTAAGAGTCAATCCCATAAGACTTTGAAAGAATTCTGTTATTTCCTCATGTTTCTTTAGATTCATTATGGTTCCTCACAGCAAATGACCATTAAAAACTTAAAAGACTCATGCTTTTTTCTCTGAGGATTTGGCAACTAAAGTAGCTAGCTGGGGACGTATAGTCTTTTCATTACCCAACTATATGTATAAAGCCAGACATTTAAAACAAAAACATCTATAGTTACAGCTATAATTTCAGAAAAGAAGATACCCCAAACCCTAATGTGGAGAGAAAGCCTCAAGGAAGACCCAAAAGTTGACCATCTATTTAACTGTAAGACCATGAGCACAACTTCCCCATGAAGCATGAAGTCCATATTCATCTCTCTATAGATTTATACCTTGAAATCACAGACCCAGGGAGATGGAACTTTGAAATTCTTTATTAGAAAAGTGCCTTGGCAGGTTTTAACAAGAAAAATGTAGTCTTTTGGAGACATAGGTTTTATTTGGGACTACCATCATTTGGAGATCAATTTTTCCCAAATCATATATGGCATAAGGAATGTTTGGAAGGAATGGGTAGTCCTAGGCACCTTTGGAGCTAGACATGATCTTCTGGGGTTGTATGAGTTTCATTTCTCTGCTTTCAACTAAGCAGTGAGATAGTACAATAGGTAAGAGCTTATAAGCTTTATAAGCAACTTTTGAGCTAATGGGTTTGAAGAGGCCCATGTTTATGCTCATAGATGAGAACAGTGAGAGGAGCCTTGTGACTACCATTAGACAAGGTGAGATCACCAGAGCAGGAAGGAGAAAATGAAACATGGCTGTAAGGGCAAATCTAAGTGCAAGCATTCCAAGCATTCTAAGAGAAAATGTGAGGAAGATGTCAAGGTTCTGCTGTCAGTTATGTGACAGATGGAATATGGACATTTGAGATACATATACTAAATAAGACCTCCTATGAAGAAAAGATGTACAAGGACTTGCAATCCTAGCATCTTGGGAGGCTGAGGCAGGAACATCACAAGTTCCAGGCTAAAGACAAACTGTATAACTTAGCTAGACCCTATCTTAAGATGAAAAATGAAAGAAAGGTTTCGGGTACAACTCGCTGAGCATTGCTTTTCTAGCATGTGAGGCTGTGGACTCAACTCCTAGTACTGGAAAAAAATAAAACAAGCCTTTTAAAGCACAAATGTATTTCAGGAATAAGGTTTTAACAACGGGTGACAACTAAACATCAAAGACAATAATAATAATACTCAAATAATGTCACAGACACACTCTGAAACTTTATTGTCTGAGTCTAAAAACCTTTGTTCCCTCTACTATTAACTAAATTGTCCTGCAATAAGGTGAAGAGAGTCAAGCACAGGATGATACTGATTGGCTTTTGAAAACAGTAGTAAAAAGACAACAACTCTATTTCATTCTTATTACAGTAAGATAAAATCTTCTTATGGTAAGTTACTTTTAAAAATTCTAATTTTGAAGTGAAAGCTATCGGTCATTTTCTGGTGATGGTGGTACTACAGCTGTCAATGCACATGTGTTTGTCTGGGTGCAGTCACTCCTCAGTATCACAGGGGAAAAGTTCCAGGATGCCCCATAGGTACCAATATCTGCAAGGCTCAAGTTCCCTAAGTAAAATTGCTTAGTATTTGCATATAACCTATGCACATTCTCCTGTGTACTTTAGCTCATCTTTAGATTACTTACAATACCCAGTGCAATGTAAATACTATGGAAAAGCTTGTTATACTATATTGCTAGGGAGTAGTGAGAAAAATGTTGTTTCATAATATGAAAAAAGTCAGAAAATAGTATAACTGAAAATATCTTCCAAATATTCTTAATTCATTGCTGGTTTAAACCTGCAGGTGCAGATATGAAAGGCTGACTGTGTGCACACACAAACACAGAATGTGTTGGTAGGCCTTATTTGCCAAGGCCTACACCCTCTGGGTGTAACCTCTTGTTGAGTGAGGTCATAATGATCCTCCTTTGCTGACTGTTAAGAGGTCTGTCTGCCAAAGTTTTTCAGCACACAAGAGTGCAGCCCTTACATATTAAGAGGATCAGCACCCTAATTTGACATTTTGCAAAGAACAAGTTTGCTGTTGTGGTTTTCATTTAATCAGGATTCTCCAGAACTTGCTGACAGAGACTTTCAGAGTTATCGGGAGGCCCGAGAACAGGATAACTTTGCGCTGAATGCTGCCTAATCTGACCTAGTTCCTCCCAGAGAACAAGAAACCTACAGGAATTGAGTGGATGCTAATGGAGCACATTGGACAAATGCAGAAAACAAAACAAAACCCAGAGCCCTTTTTGCCCTTTATTCTGTTGTCTGTCTGGATGTTAGGCAATTTCTTATCCTTACTGAGACTAATCCATAAAATGAAGATAACACCTCTAATTGGTTTTTAAAAATAGTTTTTTTTTTTTAAAGAAGAGCTCTACTTCACTCTTGAATAATGAGATAGAATCTTTCTATGAAAATTCTAAGTTTAAGGACTAATATGCAAGCCATTGGTCATGTTCAGATCACAAATAAAATGAACAATACGTAAGGCAGTAATTAATATATTATAGTTACTAACCCTCTCTTGAGGCCTCTATGACCAGCCTCCCCACTAGACCTATGCTAAACTCTGTTATGCCGTAACTTTGCTATAAACAGAATATCCCTTTCTTAGGGCAAAAATCAGCCCAGCCTGATTCCTAGTCTATGCATCCTCCTCACTGGATCCCTATTCTGACAGAGCTAGGTCTGACACTGCTTCTGGGCACTAATCCCAACCTATTCCCTGTACTCTACCTGACAAGTTCCCATGCCTGCTATTATTCTAGTCCTGTTTGGAATATCAATGCCCCTTGTCTTTGGGAGACCCAGATACCCTTGGCTCCTGTTGTGCTCCAGTTCTTGCAAATGGACTTCCACCTTGTTGCCCATTTTCAAATCCTCTTCTTAAAACCTCCCTTTTCTGCTCACTCTGCTCTGCTCTTAGACCTTACTTTCCTGCTTACTATGCTGACCCCACTTTTAAGAACTATGAATCATCTGGGCACGATGGTGCACACCTGCAATCCCAGTGACTTGGGAGGCAGAGGCAGGAGGATCGCAAGTTTGAGACCAGAGGGAGTCTGTATAATTTAGCGAAACTCTGTCTCAAAAAGTAAAAAAAAAAAAAAATGGGCTGGGGTTGCAGCTCAGTGGGACAGCACTTGCATAGCATGCAAGGGTGAGGCCTTGGGTTCAACTCCTAGAAACATACACACACACACACACACACACACACACACACACACACACACACAGAACTATGAATTATGCTTCAAATTCCTGATAAATGACTAAGCTGAAATTATTCCTACTGCTCATGATCTATTTCCATTTCTGAGCACTGCCATCGTGGATCAGTTTGTTTGTCATCACTCCCTTCTCACACATCCCAACATTGTCTTGAATGTTCTTATTGTCATCCACTCCAATTCTGTTTTGCTTTAACATTTGGGAAACCATGTTTTACCTAGCTTCGAGTTTAAACCTCTATTAACTCTACCAAGAGTAGCATCCTGAGCTGTTAGAGGCCACTAGACATGTCCTTCCAGATTGTGTATGGGACCTACACATCAGATGAGCCTCCTACCTAAGATTTTTCTGAGTTCTACCTTGGAAGCTGGAATCAGCACTGAGGATACTCCAGGTCTGGCTATGGACTTGTGTGAAATTTAATATGGGGAGAGCCTGCCCCCAATTTTTTAGGTAAATTAGGGCCCAGGCCCCAGACTATTTTTCCTACAGATTCAACTAAAAAGAATATGAGGTCAATAGACACACTGAAAAATATGATCTGTCATAATTAATGTGAGTAGATACAGCTTTGAAATCTGGATATTAGGGGGCAGTGCATGGATGAGGAGAGCTGGGTATTCACTGAGTCTGATTAGTGCTTGTGAATTAAAGTATTATGCACAGGGAAAACTAACTGCATTGCAGAGTGCAATCCAGGCAAGGAGAGCGAAGTACTCTGTAGACAAGTGTCCCAAGGGGCCACTCTGGCAGGAGTGCCAAACAAGTTACAGCATGTCAGTAGCTGGGGTGTTTCCAGGTCACTGGTTGGTACACAAAAGCAAGGCAATTCAATGACAAATGAGAAGTCATTATTGCTCAAGAAAATCAATCCCTTTGTGGAAAGACCACAAGTAGGATTGGACAGCAGGTATGCATGTGACAGTGGTGTGGAGAAGTGAAAAGAAAGTAGGAGCCGAATATCGAAGGAGTCTGTGATTTACTATAAAAATGGTTTGTTGCAATGTCTGAGTCTTAGGTAAGCCTGTGGCATTAGGCAGCTGATTAAAGAGATGCGCACAGGGGTTAGGCAGCATTGTGAGTTAGAGGCCATAATGAAGACAGAGCTCTTCCAGGCACAGCAGATACTGACAAGGTTGGTAGAACACCTAGACTCTCACCAATCCACATGGAAAGAAGAGGGAGGTCGAGCTGCCTCTGGGATTGAGTTTCAGTTTGCAGGTGAGATTCATGAGTATGTCCAATTAAAGAGAAAGGTATAGAATACAGAAAATATTATGAAAGTCATACCTTTCTGAATAATTTTGACTAAGCCTCAGTAGGGACCAAAATTGAGACCTGAAATTCATGTCTCAATCTTGCTAATCATATGGCAGATCCTAGCCTTCTTAATTTCTGGCTAGATGTTTTGCAGCAACTTGATTACATATCAGGGAATAAGCACATAAGAAGCCTCTCAAACTAGTGGGTTTTGTTTCTTTGTGACTTTGTTCTTGAAAATGGATTTTTCTATACAAGAGAGTTTGTCATCATCTCAAGGCCATGTATTTTTACTTACTACTTCTTTGAAATGCTCTATAAATTTTGACTCAAAACTTTGTACATAATACAAGTTTTCAAAATGTAGGGCAATTAACTAAATGGTCATGCTATTCTTCTACAGCCTGCAGCCATACCACTGTGGCATCCAATCCCATCAGATCTCTGAAGCTAAGCATGGGTGGGACTGCTTAGTACTAGGATGCCAGACTGCCTGGGAATACCAGGTGCTGTAGGCTTGGGAGAAGGACCTGGCAACCCATTCCCAAAAAACAATCAGCCATTGAAAACCCTATGAATAGCAGAGAAGCACTAACAATAATGTTTTGCCTTTTGTATGTAGAATTGCTTTGAGTCGGATACTGACTCCAGGGCACCTAACAACAACAAGTCTCCTAAAAATAAAATTAAAGCAATGCTTTGGGAAAAATATTTAGTTTTATATCATGCCATACTAAAATGTAAGCATTATACATACTATATATGTTATTTTTAAATTAAGGTCAAAAACAAAAACAAAAACAAAAAAACTTGGCAAAAACATTTTTATAATAGAGTTATGTACATTTGTGTTAATTATTAGAGTTATATTCTATATAATTATATTATACTATATCTACATTGTTGCTTATTATATATGTATACATTTATGTTATACTTATTCATCTATAACTACTATTTTAATAACATATTCATGACTTAGTATAATTCTATCTTATTAACAGCCTGATAATTTATTTCAGGTTTTAAGTTTCAAATATGAAAGTCTCAATTTTTATAATCACTAGTTGTATCACTCTTAAGAAATGTGGATAACAAGCAGGGTTAGTTAGGAGAGTAAAATAATGATACTTAACATTTATACAGCTTTAGAAAACATGTTTTTAAAGATGCATTTACACCTTACAAGAACCCTTTACAGCCAAGCACTGTGGTACACACCTATAATCCAAAAATCACAAAAGAATGAAGCAGGAAGATCATGTGTTCAAGGGCCAGAGGCAGCCTATGCAATGCAGCAATACTATGTCTTAAGGTAGAAAAATAGAAAAAGCTCTGGAGTGGAGTTAAGGCTCAGCGAAGGAAGGACTTGCTTCAGCCTAGCATGCATGATGCCCTAGGTTCAAACCTCCAATACTGCTAAGAAAAAATAAAAATTTAAAAAAAGTACCATTTATAAAATATCTTTCCATTTTTATCAAGGCATGTTAGATATGCAAAACATATTAAACTTTTTACATTCTAAAAAGTTTTTTCTTTGTGTGTTTAATGTATTTATTTTCTTTCAAGCAGGTTACCTATGCATAAACTGATGAATGTATAAGGTGACTGGATTCATCTTCCTGCTTTGTTCTGAAATTATCCTTTATCACTTGGTAAGGGATAATATGTTCAGAAGGATTGCATGGCACATTCTACATGCTGACCTTAAGAGCAGGGAATGACTTCAATTCCAAATTAGTTAATCAAAGTTCTGAGCTTGAAAGCTCCAGCTCAGATTTTTGTCTTATTGATTCTATTAGAGACACTGTTTCAAACAATGAAGGAATACAGGACTAAATGTGGAATGGATATTTGAGATTCAGGTGACTTGAAAATGGCCTAGATCAATGGATGGGATAAGAGTGAGAGAGGGAAATAGTTTGTCCTTTCATAAATGTATTTTCCTCTTTGATTCTGTACTTAGTGGTTGTAAAATAGGCTTTCCCTTACTTCCTTTATTTTTCCTCTTTTGCTTTATTGACCATAAAATTTTAAACAAATCTCATATTTAAAAGATACATGTTAACTTAAATCTATTTTTGATATATATATAAATATATATATAACTTAAGTATACATATATACTTAAATAATTTACTCATTCTGATATCTGTCCACTATTTTTCACATTATTCTGTAATTTTATACTTCATTCCTTGATAAAATGGAATGCTTCATATTTTCTTCTTTATGCTCTTAAAAACTAGAAGTTTGAAAATATGTCTTCAGATAAAATAGAATAACATTATAAGCAAAAGATCTGCAATTCAGCTGAGTATATGATTAATACTATACAGGTGCTTTCATTTTAGGCCTTATTCTATCACTGTTCTCTGGTATTAACTTTTATTTTTATTTATTTATGTTTATTTTATTTTATTTCATTTTATTTATTTTTTAGCAGTACCAGGGCCTTGCACTTGCATGCTTTGCAAGTGCTGGACCACTGAGCTGCACCCCTAGCCCATTTTTTTTTTTTTTAACTTTTTGAGACAGGGTCTCGCTAAGTTAGGCAGACTGCCTCTGGTCTTGAACTTGTGGTTCAACTCCTGCCTTCACCTCCCAAGCCACTGGGATTACAGGCGTGGGCCACCGCGCCCAGCTCTATTTTTATTTTTTGCAGTTCTTAAGAGTTGAAGCCAGGGGCTTGCACATACTTTTGAAAGTGTTCTACCACTGGGCTATACCACAATACATTTTAAAATTATTTATTTTTTATTTTTCATCAGGTCTCACTAAATTATGCAGGCTGCCTTGGGCTTCAAATTCATGATGTTTCTGCCTCTACTTTCCTAGTCGCTGGGATAACTGGAATGTTTCCCAGTACTTGGCAGGACTCTGGTACTAACTTGCTACCATAGATGAGAGGAACAGAGACAGTGAGGCGTCTTCCTATGATTGATGATGTGTGTGAAGTTTAACAAAGACACATCTATTTTTTGAGGAATACATTAATAGAGTTTATAACAAGAATTAGAGATAAGTTCTACTTGCCCCAGGTAATAGAAGTTGATTATCAGGATGCAAAGTATCAGAGACTAAGAAACGTCTCTGTAACACTTGAGGTTTTAGGTGAAGTAAAATTTTATTCTTTGCTTTATACAATCTGGTACAAATTCTGCAGACTTAGCTAAAACTCTAGTTACATCTTTCACTAGTTGGTACTTCTGTTTCATTGGTATTTCATTGGTCTCAATCTATTCTCCTCCATTATTTGCTATCTCATGATATATTACAGACTCTACCATCTGCATCTCTCTGTGACTAGTCAGAGTGGTAACTTCTGAGTAGTGGAACTGGATGGCTAGGGAGTACAAGTGAGAGCCATTTTGTGTGCCACTTTTAGCTTTCTAGAGTTTGTACCTTGTGCTTTTATTAAAAAATTAATGAATGAAAAATTTAAAAGGTGCTCTGGAGAGAACAATTCCTAAGTGAAAACATCATGAAGGAGAAAGGGAGAAAGAAAAGTGAAAGAAAAAGGGCTATCCAGGCTGGTGGCACATGCCACTAATGCCAGCACTCAAGAGAGTGAGGCAGGAGGATCTGTGCCTGTTCGAGGTCTGCTTGGGCTACATAGTGAACGAGTCTCAAAACATCTAATAACAACAATAATAGTGATAATAGTAATAACAAAGTAAAAAAGGCTAAATGTATTTTAGATTAAATGATTAAATAAGGGAGACAAACTAAGGCTACTTTCAAAATCAAAATATTAGATAACATAGCGTTGTTGTTGTTAGGTGACGTTGAGTTGCTACCCAATTCATAGTGTCCCTGCATACAACAGGCGAAGCACTATTGTCAGCGCTTCTCTACTGTTCATGGGGTTTTCAACAGCAGATTAACTTTGGGGAGTGGGTTGCCGGGTCCATCTCCCAAGCCTACAGCACCTGGTGTTTCCAGACAGTCTCCCATCCAAGTACTAACCAGGCCCAACCCTGCTTAGCTTCCAAGATCTGATGGGATTGGATGCCACAGGGCTAAGGCTGCAGGCATATATAACATATTAGTCTAGGAAAAATGAACAAAAATGGAAGACTGTTAACTTACCTAGATAAGGACAGTTTTAAGAACTAGAATCAGAATGTAGATTTGCTGAATGTGAAATACTAGATGCATTATTCTTCTAGTATTAAAAATTAGAAGTATGTAAAATGTTTGGGTATAGTGGTCCTCTAATCAATGTTGTTGTTGTTAGGTGCCATCGAATCGGTAGGTATCTGACTCATAGCGACCCTCATAGGGTTTTCTATGGCTGACTGTTTAGGGATTGCCTTGGGAGTGGATTGCCAGGCCCTTCTCCTATTTTTGCGGTGCTGGGAATTGAACTCAGGACTTCAGAAACTGCAGCGCAGTGCTCTACCAACTGAGCTAAATCCCAGCCCCCTGTAATCAATAGGCATTACTAATAGTCATGATTTCAATGGTCTGGAACAAATTGACAAATAATGACAATAAAGATAAAAATAAGAAAGCCTGATCATAAAGAGGGTCTCAGAACTTAAATGATGCCACCTGGAATGGCAATTTCTGGCCTTTCATAAAAACTGTAATCACAGAATAATGAAGACATATTATCAAGAATTGTATCTTAAAGCCAAGCATGGTGGCACACACCTATAATCCCAGCGACTCAGGAGGCAGAGGCAGGAGGATCGTATGTTTGAGACCAGAGGCAGTCTGCACAATTTAGGGAGATCCTGACTCAAAAAGTAAAAAAAAAGAAAAAAAAAAAAAAAAAGGGCTGAGGATGCAGCTCAGTGGTACAGCATTTGCAAAGCATGCAAGAGCAAGGTCCTGGGTTCAACCCTCAGTACCGCAAAGGAAATAAAAAAAAGAGGAATTGCATCTTAAAAGCAGTGTTATTTTATACTATTTATTCATCTATTGTACTGGTGGGTAAAAAGCAGATCCACTTTTCAAAACTATGTAGTAAACATTACATTCATTTACGTATTGGTACAATTTATTCTGAAATATTTTATAAACACAAGGGTGGACAAATCTTTTTGTATTTCAAGACCCACATAATGCTTGGATTCATTGTATTCCAAAAATCTTGATGATCCAGAAATCATTAGGGAAATAAGTCAGTTAAGAAAGAAATCATCCTTATACATGTATGCATTTGTCAGATTGTGGGAAATCTGACAAACATTTCCAAATATTTATATCCTAAGTCACAGAGGATTTACATGCCCTAAAACTCTACTTTAGTAGAGTTTCATACTGAAGTATAAATACTCACAAAATTCTAAATGTCAAGAAAAACTTGATAGTAGTATTAAGCAAATATTAGTTTTTGATAGTTTCTCTAATATGTATAATTGCTGCCAATAAAACCTTTTTAGATTAAGCAACAGCCATTTTCTCCCTCGTGGTGGTTCTCTTATTTTTCCTCATAGTCACTGTAATTAAGCTCTCCCCAGGCAAACAAGCTTCCCTACAATGTAGATATTCCCAATTCTTCCTAGCTCTAATCACCACATTCTCACTTACTCTGTCCTGACAATTTAAATTCTATGTGCATACAATTTTATTATAATTTACAGAACTTTTAATTACCACTCCAACCTGTGATTTCTGAAAGGAGACTAGTATGTCAGACCTGCTGATACTCAGATCCCCCTTAACCTGTTGTAAGGAACCAAATACTCTGCCTAGAGGCCTTAAAGCTCCTTCTTATTGTTGTTGTTTGTTTGTTTTTTTGTTTTGTTTTGTTTTGTTTTTTTACCTCTCAACTTTTGACATGCAAGTAGCCAAACGCTCAAAGATACTTTGTCCCTGGAAAGTGTTAAAATGTTGAAATTTGAGAAAATCCTTTCATAACTTCTTGACGTAATGTGAATTTGACTAGCTTATTAAAGACTGTATCTAGCCCATTACAGACAGAGACAGCATGCAGTGGTCCTGTCAACAATCATAAAATATGAAGCAATTTGATAAAGTCATTTGTCAGCTCAATCTCAATGCTACTTTAAGCATCATTTTCCTTAAACAAGCTCACTTACTTCCATTCATTCACTGTATTTGACCAAACTTTCATAACTGCAGCTTGATAAAATAAACATTTCCACCTAAAGGCTTTCTGACTGAAGAAGCTATTCTTTGTTGTTGTTAGGTGCCTCTGGGTCCTGTCCCACTCCTAGCAACCCTAGTAGGGTTCTCAGTCGCTGATCGTGTTTGGAATTGTTATGGAAGCAGATTGCCACATCCTTCTCCTGAAGCCATAGTTTAGAGTAATTAAATTACCACAAACATTAGAGGAATCATGCAGGAACTGATGTAGTTAAATATCCTAATCTAGATTTTTTTTAGTTTGAAAATAACAATCCTACTAGGTAATTTCAATGAAAATTTTTCTTTACACAGGAAAGAATATAACCTCTATTGCTTTTCCTTCCTTCAAAAATATATTACATAAAAAGCAATATTCAACACAAAAGATATTTTACAAGTGGACTAATTAGATGTTAAAATAGTATTAAAATACCATATGAAAATATTTTCTACTTATGAAATGATTTGCATCATAATTCAAAACTTCTTTTAAAAATTATACAGAGCCAGCGCCATATGCAGTGGTGGCACACGCCTGTAATCCCCAGCGGCTCGGGAGGCGGAGGCAGGAGGATCGCAAGTTCAAGGCTAAAGGCAGTCTGCCTAATTTAGTGAGACCCTGTCTCAAAAAGTAAAAAAATATGGGCTGGGGGTGCAGCTCAATGGTCCAGCACTTGCACAGCATGCAGGCACAAGGCAGCATGCAGGTTCAACCCCGAGTACCACAAATAAATAAATAAATAAATAAATAAATAAATAAATAAATAATAAATAAATAAATAAAATAAAAAAGCCTAATTTTAAGCATGTGTTAGATAAAACATTTCTATGATGGTCTTTTTTCTTAGATTTTTTTTCCTTTTTAAGAAAAAAGTCTTTCCGTTATTTCCCAGTCTATGTACGGATACAAAAAAAAAATGTATTAACAGCACCTAAGTACGTTCTTTAGGAGAAGGACCTGGCAACCCACTCCCCAAAAAAATCAATCCACCATTGAAAACCCTATGAATAGCAGAGAAGCACTGACAATAATGTTTTGCCTGTTATGCATAGGGTCGCTATGAGTCGAACACTGACTAGACAGCACCTAACAACAGCAACAAATATGTTCTATTTATTTTCTTATAGGTCAAAGTCTGCCACCTCCAAGCACAGCTAATACATTGATACTTGGGATTGATGTAACTTTATAAAGACTGTTATTTTTATGGATACAGAATGTGTAAAACAAAATTCATATAGTTGCTATATTATAAATTTAATGTAAGGATAGTCAAGATTATGTATCTGAATATCTTTAAAATCAAGTACATGACAATTATCTTCCTTTAGCCTCTTTTTCTTATGATATTTTGGGCTTCAGATTTTCAAGCTGGAACTACAATATATATATAGAAACTAATATTGCTGGGAAATGGGTTTAATAATGGCAAGACTCCCTGACTTTGCATTTCAGCAGAGTCATTCTTAATAAGGCTATAGCAACATTCATGATCTTTAAATAGTAATTTGTCATCTTAACCTATAAAAAGATGACTGATTTGGACAGTAATATTATAAGTGCAAATGTATAAAAAAGAATTTGAGGTAGAGGTCAGAAAGTATTTTTATCTTGAAAATATTTATAGTGAATTCAGCTTTAGTTCCTATGAGTTCCTATCCCTTGAGATTTTCTTTGAGATCTAAGCTTAAATGAACCAGAAAACTCAAACTCAAAACTCATCTCACATTGCCAAGCTTTACAGGGTTTCTGCCTGAAATAATAAATCAAACTTGAAATTCAGCCCAGATTTGTTGAAACTTTAATTTCATGAAATCACCAAAGTCTTAAAAATATAATGAAATATATGGTATATGTAAAGCAAGTGTGGAAATCAGAAATCAGGTAAAATATCAATAAATCCACATACTCAAAATGGAGAAAAGTATTAGTAAATCATGTCTGTTCCTCTTGATATTTGCAAAGACAAATTTTGTGGACAGCATAGATTAGCATTGGAAATTTAAATGACAACTTTTAAATATTAAGAACTTGAGTTGTCCATGAAGCTTCTCAAGATAGTCAGGGTGGAATAAAAGAGAGAGGGTAGGGAAACAAGCAAAGACTGTTTTCTATCTTTCTTGGATTACAATGATGATTTAAATGATCCTGCCATCAGCTATAGATAATTAAAAGTCTAGGTTTTAATTGCTCATGTGGGAGTAAGAATGGAATCAAAGCAGAAAGAAGGACAAAAATGTATAAAGATTCTTAATCACTTTGTTGGATAAAGATACAAAAACTGCCTATAAAAATATCCTTAATGTATTTATTTTCAGAGATTTAATCTTTACCTCCAGAGTATAGCTGCATGAGTATTCTATTGACTAGAAGGAGAACTGGATGATATGATAAGAACAAAGTCTTAAAAATATGATAGCAAGAAAGCCATCTGGTGTGAACAGCAATTGAATGAGTAAGAAATACATGAATCTTAAAAAGAAGCTTTATCTGAGTAGGGATTAGATTTTGAGATCTGAACAGTAGTGAGAGTTAAAAATAATAAAAGAAACTATCAAGAACTTTGATCTGTTAGCACTGAAAGGATAGAAGCCAATATCTTACTTCCTGGGAATTATTCCCAAGAGTTTTCAAAAATTCATATTCTATACTTGTAGTGCTGAGAACAAAGGGTCCTATGATCATAATTGTTTCTTATTGATGTGTTTAAAAAGTGATGTTTGTACATTCTAGCTGGGTGTTCCTTGAATATCTAGGATTTTTTAGAATGACAGCATGTATGTGGGCAAAACCGAACTCCATCCCATCCAGGAGGCTAGTTCAAGAGGATGCCATGTCTTGCTAACTGAAATCACTTCATCATTTAAACTGAATTTAAAAGCTTTACAGAAAATGAGTTACATTGGGGTGGTAGAAAGCTATCAAAACCAAACTGTTGTTTGATGTGTAACATCTATCGTAGAATGGAATTTTGGTACTCCTATGCACTCAATAGCCTGCAGCGGTAGCCCTGTGGTGTCCGATCCCGTCAGATCTCGGAAGCTAAGCAGGGTCAGGCCTGGTTAGTACCTGGATGGGAGACCACCTGGGAACACCAGATGCTGTAGGCTTGGGAGAAGGACCTGGAAACCCCCTCCCAAAAATCAATCTGCCATTGAAAACCCTATGAACAGCAGAGAAGCACTGACAATAGTGTTTCCCCTGTTGTACAGAGGGTCGCTATGAGTCGGATACCGACTTGACGGCACCTAACAACAACAACAACAATGCACTCAATACTTGTATAATTACACTTTGAAAGGAGTAATGTTTTATATCATCATCTAGGTGATTCATAAGAATTACTTACAACACTTTCCACAGTGGTTCAGGGAGGAAAACAGGGCAATTTATATAATGTGCCTTCCTTCACTATGAACAAATATGCTTTTGATTTTTCATTCTCACCTTTCTTTAGAGCCCTCTTTACAGTGTAGAGGTAGTATGGTCATGTGGCTCCCTCAGAGTCAAAGCAAATAGTGAACCTGAAGGTGATAATCTTTGGAAATCAACTTAAAGAATCTGTTACTCTGACATGTCTTTAAAAGCCACTAACCATGGTCAGCTAGACTTGTTCAAAGGAATGCAGATGCCCTTGTGGCTCATTGTTTCATAGCTTTAAGGGAAACTGAATAGGACAACAATGCTAAGAACATATTAGGGGACTCTTAATACCACAGGATTTTATTGTGGATTCTGTGAAGTGTGTCTTAATTATGACTGCTGAAGGTTTTAAATTTCATACAGTACCCAGTGATATCTAGGTTGAATATTCCAGGTTTTGCATACTTTATACCCAGAACAATGATTACCTCACTAAGGTGAGATGGACTGGGTTTTTATATGCTTCCCAAACTGCTTTGTGAATAGTCTATTCATGTGTATGTAGAATACTGGATACCTGTGCCAAGGCACCGAGAATGAAAGAAAAATAGGAAGCTTTTCAGGCACTATTATTATCCATTTAAATCTAGTAGTTTCATTGATTCAGTTAATCCCATTGGCTAAACAAGCATCCTCTTCTTGCCTCATAATTCTAGTTTTTGTTTCCAAAATTTCAATTTGCAATAAAAAGTAGAATGAGTCTTCAGATACTAGTTTGCAAGTGATTTTCTTGTATAAAACTTTCTAAAGAATCCTGAAGATTATGAAGACATGACCATGAGTAAAGGAAATGTAATATTAACAAAAAAATTCTTGACAAAGTCATCATATATCTCTGTAATCTCCCCTCTCTCTCTCTCTCTCTCTCTCTCTCTCTCTCTCTCTCTCTCTCTGTAATCACCTTTTTAGAAACATATTGCACTAACTTTGAAGGAACATGGAGACATGACCCAAAGCCTAAGACCTATACTCATCAATTCATTAACTATTTCTGGAGCACATGCTACATATTAGTAGCCTTCTAACTTAATAGAGCCTGCAGCAGTAGCCCTGTGGCATCTGATCCCATCAGATCTCAGAAGCTAAGCAGGGTTGGGCCTGGGTAGTACTTGGATGGGAGACAGCAGGGGAACACCAGGTACTGCAGGCTTGGCAGAAGGACCCGGCCACCGGCTCCCAAAAGTCAGTACACCATTGAAAACCTTATGGACAGCAGAGAAGCACTGACAATAGTGTTTCGCCTGTTGTACACAGGGTCGCTATGAGTCAGATACCGACTGGACGGCACCCAGCAACAACAACAGCAAGTTAATAGAACATATTAGTGCACAAAATAAACCAAAATATCTGGTTATACATTGTAGTGAGACAAGCCAACTTTAAATAACATAATAAATATAATACATAAGTAAATCTTATAAGTGTTTGGAAATTAATGTGAAAACATTCAGCAGAGTAAATAAAGAGCTTGGGAATGTGGAGATGACAAGTGTGGTGAGGGAATAGCAAACAGCAATTTTAAATAGTAAGCCTTGTTAAGAAGCTGACATTTAGACAAATAATGGAAAGAGACTCAGGTAAGCCAATCTCTAAATCATCTGATTTATAGTTGGGCAGAAGTACACATATAGACAAAATGTGACAGAAAATACCAAAAAGCAATATATCATAAATGGAATAGGAGTAGAATGTAGTGGTTTTTCATGGGTGCTAAAGGAATGCATATCATAGCAGTGATTAGAATTTAAAGATGATAATAAGGATTGGATGAAGGGAGGAGAACAGCCCTGCTGAGAGTTGGCTAAAACATGAAAGTAGGAAGAAACAAATGCAATCACATGAATGAGTAAATCCTTTTAATTAGTAAACTTAATTTTATCCTTTTGATGACTTGGAAAGACCTTCACAGTGGAGCTTCTCTGGCTTCAAACATGAAATTTACACTTGGGACTTATGTGATCCGAGGAAGGTTAATCAGATTAATTAAAAGGAATGACAACTCTGTGTTCAACATATGAACATAAAGGATATAAAGATGAAAACTTTACAATTCTTAATGACAGAAAACTAGCCTTTGTAAAACCAAGGGGTCAACAGAACACCCAGGGGCATTAGCTTCAGGGTGGAGACATATCAGGAAGTTGACAATGGGATGGGATAC
>VMDO01023894.1:18588-30813 GCA_007922755.1 Pedetes capensis
CTCTCTCTCTCTCTCTCTCTCTCTCTCTCTCTCTCTCTCTGTCTCTCTCCCTCCCTTCTTCCCTTGCTCCTTCAACTAGGCTTAGTTCCTCTGTATTCAATTTCTAGACCATGTTTAAAACATAATAAAATTAACAATCAAGGCAATAACAACAATGCATTACTTCCTGAGCACATGATTCTTTCCTGAGACTCCTTCACAAACACAACATAGTGTAAGAACAGGAGTGGACTGGTGTGAAATTCACCACATTTTTAGAAATCTCAGATTTCTTATTCTAGTTTAGCGATTTTTAACTGTGGCTCAGGGAGTCCATTAACTTTTAAGGAAAGAATTCCCATCCTAGTGTATTAAAATTTTCTATCACTGTGTTACTAATAGAAAACCAAGATAGTTTTACATTAACTGAAATTAGAGATATCCCAAAGCATTGTTTACATATATTCTTTCTTTGAATAATACTATACAGTAAAAGATAGAGAAGACTTGGATGGGAAACTTAGATAGGAAGGGGGGAGGGGGGAAACATAGAGGAGTGTAAGGGATAACCTATATGAATAATGCTTATCAAATTGCATATATGAAAATTGTCACAACGAAAAGCATGTCAAAATGAATCACATTATGATGTACATTAAAAATTTCTAATAAAAAATAATAATCACCTTATGTCTCTTATCTACTATTATTGAAGTATAGATATTTATGTGTCATAATATAATTTCATATACTGAAAAGTATTTAAACAGAATTCATTTACTATGAATTTTATTGTTTGGACTTGAAAAAATTATTCCAACTTGGGTTTTAAAGACTTTATCAGAATATCAAAGCAGCACATGAACAGCAGAAAATTAAGAACACCTGACTAATAATAGTTCATCCCAGTTTGATTTCTAAACACACTTTTCAATTCAATCAAGGGAACATTTAACCATTAAAAAGCAACCTACCTTTATTTTTTTAATGCTTATAATTTGGTCCTGATCTTTATCTCTCTCTTTTTCCTTGCCTTATTGCAGCAGAAAGTTCTAACATGTATTATCTTGTGCCACTTACATACTCCTAAAGCTACATATTTGATGTTGTTTAATTTGGTCTGATTAAGTGTAGAAAATACTCACATACAACTTTCAATTTCCCTCAACACCATTTTCTGTCATAGGTATTCTCTATATTTGAGGTGTTACTATTGTCCAGAACTGACCCATAGCAACCCTATGTACAACAGAACAAAATACTACCCAACACTGTGATATGCCGGGCACTATAATCAGTGCATCTCTGCTATTCATAGGTTTTTCCATAGTTGACTGTTTTGGGAGTGGGTTGCCAGGTCCTTCTCCCAAGCCTACAGCACAGGTGTTCCCAGGCAGTCTCCCATTCAAGGAGTAACCAGGCCTGACTCTGCTTAGCTTCTGAGATCAGACAGAATCAGATGCCAGAGTGGTGTGATATACCTTTTCTATTTCACAGAAGCTCTTATAGATTGGGAACTATGGCTTAAATTGGGCCATTCAGAAGCTTACTCCCAGAATCTGAATTATGAACAGAGATTCCCGGCAAAGGACAAAGAAGCTAAATGCACTGAGTACTCCATTCTAGATACACAGTAGCATGAAAATAAATACAACCCCAGGTCAAGCTAGTGAATGCCTATTACCATTTCAATAATTTTCTTCTCATTTCTGTAAACTGGAGTGAGTTCTTCTGAAACAGAAACTTCTCAATGCTATAATCTCTCAGTTGGTATCTTTGAGGAACTGCTGCAGATGGGGATATTCCATTTTTATAATTTTTAAATTAGATTGGAACAAGCTGCTCACCCTTTGCTAATAAGATTTCCTAGATGAACGACTTTAGATTCAAGAATTACTGCTTCTTCCTGTTTAGTTTCACTATTTACTTTCTCTTTCTCTCTAAAAGCTTAACAAACTTATATAGTTTGTACATATTCAGATTGTAAAAGACCTGCATGCATAAAAGTAGCTCACATATGTTATAAAATGATCATTTATATTTTCCTATGAATTTTGACCATGGATATTATATAAAATGTTGCTGTTGTTAGGTGCCACCGAGTTGTCTCCAACTCATAGTGACCCTCATAGGGTTTTCAATGGCTGATTGTTTCATGATTGCCTTGGGAGTAGGCACATCCTTCTCCCATTTTTGCAGTGCTAGGAATCTAACCTGGGACCTCAGAGACTGCAGAGTGGTGCTCTACCAACTGAGCTAAATCCCAGCCCTTATATAAAATAACAGTACTTAAATTTATTCCTGAGAAAAATCTATATAGATAGTTAATATGAACACATTTTAAACAGGATAAAATACTAACCAAATATAAGAGAATAGAAATGATCATTCATCTGTTGATGAAAATGGTATTTATTATTTCCACCAAAATATCCTTAGAATTAGCCTTTTACTTCCTGATATGCATATTGACTAAGTAGTACAATGACTGTCATAATGATGAAGATGAAGTTGAAAAAAAAGGAACTGAAAACACATAAAGGAAAGGATATTATTGCAATAGTCTGAGAGGTTGTTGTTGCTATTGTTAGGTGCCATCCAGTTGGTGTCCGACTCAAAGCTATCCTGTATACAACAGATGAAACACTATTGTCGTGCTTCTCTGCTGTTCATAGGGTTTTCAATGGCTGATTGTTTTTTGGTTGCTTGGTCCTTCTACCAAGCCTACAGCCCCTGGTGTTCCCAGGTGGTCTCCCATCCAAGTACTAATGAAGCCTGACCCTGCTTAAGTCCTGAGATCTTACAAGATCAGCTGTGACAGTGGTAAGGCTACAGGCGTCTGAGAGGTAGCACTCCAAAACTACACAAGAACTATAGAAATGAGAAAAGGGAAAAAAGAGAGGGAAGGAAAAAGATACTACATAGAGTAAATCAGCAACTTCGGTAACTGGTTTCATAAGAAGGGATGGGACAGTATACGAATTGAAGAAAAAATAAAGATTTCTAGCAAAAATGAAATTAATGGATAGACAAGTAAAAGATTTGAGGCAAAACAGTTAAAATAATTCATTCAGTTTTCAAAATGACAGGAGATTGAATGCTAATAGAATTTCCATATGGGGATCTCCATGTAGCAAGTAAAAGACCAGAGCTGAATCTGTAAGATTATAATTATAGAACAGATATAATTATTGAAGTAATGAGACCACAGAATCAAGTCCAGGGACAGAAACACGAGGAATTTATATTGACCTTTAAGAGATTAAGTGATTTAAAAGATGGATCAAGGACAAGTACTGGAAAAAGTGACAGGAAGAAACACCCAGAAGAGTCAAACCAAAAGAATGCAATGTCTTCAAATCCAAAGGAATAAAATACAAGGAAAAAAATGAAACTATAAAGAAGCTATTGGATTCAGCACTTAGAAAACTTCTGGAGACTGTTGAGAAAGCAGATTTAAAGTGCGAAGAACAGAACTCATTTGACAAAGAATTAATGTTGTCCCCAAATAATGATATGAGCTATTACTTTGCTGAAAATCTAGTAACTTCTACAAAATGGACTTCTCATAAATACAAAGTTTCCTACTTACAGCTTTCTTCCTATTTACTTATTTTTAACATTCTCTAACATTATACTTTCTGTGGAAAAATAAGAAAATTAACACTTTCTCCAAAAAATCCATTTTTCTTTTGAAGAGAAAGTATTTCCTACACAATCAATCCAACTCATAGTGACATTTTTGGGTGTTTGATGGCTGTTTCGGGATTACCTAGGGAGTGGACTGCTACATCCTGGGCCCATTTTTTTTATTGGAAATTTTTAATGCACACCTTAATGTGATTCATTCTGACATGCTTTTCATTGTGACATTTCCACTTTGTTGTCCATTATACAGATAAGTTCCCCGTTACCCTCTTGTGCACTTCCTCCCCCCATCCCAACTGCTCACCAAAGTCTTCTCTTCCATTTGCTTGTCTTTTTATGGTAATATTAAAGCTAAAATTTATATTATTATAGATGGACTAGACAATTCATGTTATAGTACTGACAATGTAGAAAGTTAACTACAGAAAAACTTTCTATCCTGCTCCCATTTTTACGCTACTGGGAATTGAACTCGGGACCTCAGAGAGTGCAGAGCAGTGCTCTACCAACTGAACTAAATCCTTTAAAAGTGGGAGAAGGATGTGGCAATCCACTCCTGAGGCAATCCTGAAACAGTCAGTCACTGAAAACCCACTGAGGGTTGCTATGAGTCTGACAGGACTCGACAGCACCTAACAACAACAACAACGACGATGACACAATTAATGTTAAAATACATATTGATTACATAATTCAGCAAACAAAATTCAAAATTTTATAAATTTGCTTTACTTAGTGTAGTTTGTTGACTTGGTAATTTCTCTCAGGAGTGTTTATTTAGAATCCTTGAAATCCGAGATATACCATACTATGTGTGTTATGACTGTAGGTTGTAGTAGTCCACACGTATTTTGGGAAATGAAACAAACTGCTGTTACTTGGTACATCTAAGTGAAAATGTGGACCGAAACTAGATGTGGTATGGTATGCACTACAACCAGAGCAATCTTTACTATTATTATTACTATTACTATTATTATTATTACTACTATTATTATTATCATCATCATCATTATTTCAGTACTAGTGGGTTGAATCCAGAGCCTTGCACATGCTACGCAAGTGCTCTACCTCTGAGATGCAACCCCACCCCCTTTTACATTTTTTATTTTGGGACAGGATCTTACTAACATACTAAATTACACAGGCTGCTTCTGGCCTCCAACTTGTGATCCTCCTGTTTCTGTCTCCCAAGTTTCTGGGATTGCAGGCATGTATCACCACACCTGGCAGATCTTAGTCTTATCAAAATGATAAGTTAAAGGAAATAAAGAGAAGCAAGTATCATTTTTAAATTATTTTTTTCACATTTTATTTTAAGAGATATTGTTCTCTTTTAACTATATTGACTAAAAGAAGGACTTCTTTTTTGCATTTGCATAAGTTGTCCATCATAAATAAGTTATAAGTAAACTGGAAAGAAACATTGTTTTCATTATTCAGTAGACTTCAAGAGCTGTTAACATTCTATATATTTTCTCAAAGTAAATCAATATTCCAACAGTATGAACTAAATAAGAGACCAATATTGCTTATAAAAACAACCAAAAGATGTTGAAAACCTTACCAATTTCTAGGTAAGGTCATAGGTTTGAATGCAAATTCCATGACAGCAGTGGGTTTACCCATTTCCTATTTCTAGAACCTAAGCTAAAGTAAAAGGAAAACATGATGAAGTTAAGGAATTAAACAGAACATTCCAAAAGGCAGCTCAAGAAAACAAAAACAAATATTATAATGACATGTGCAAAGAGCTTGAGAAAGAAAACCAAAAGGGAAGAAGATGTTCTGTGTTTCTCAAAGTTAAGGAATTGAAGAAAAAACTCAAGCTTCTAGTGGCAATAGTGAAAGATTCTACAGGGAAAATATTAAACTAGACTAAACTGAAACATTTAGAGATCTTACTTTAAAGAGAAATGTAACTTATATACTGGGTGTTCCTAAAGTGGGATTCATACTTAGATAATGCAAATTCTGAAACAAATATTGGCTTATCCTTTAGCAAAATTATCATTAAATTTAAATTAATAGGCGCTGAATCAATTTTTTTAAGTTCAAGTTAGTCATCAAACCCTAAGCAGTGGTAAAATTAGGTCCTGTTTATATTTCACTGTGAAATTTACTTACAGCTTTTGGGAGTTTACAAAGAAAAAAAATCTCACGGTTTAAGATTATTTTTCTACATTTAATTTTAGTTGTGCATTTTTCATTTTTAGATTATTATTTTTATTTGAATTTATAAAGGTGTTAAAAATGTGGAATAAATTACTGAGGTAATCATCTGCTGTTTTACCATTTCCTTCTGGTGCCAGCTAAAATTAAAAAGGGAATATCAATGTTTAGAGATTTAAATGTTAAGCATGATTGAAATAGTATCATTGGAAAGAAAGGCTTCCAGACAAATCTCTCAATATGTATTGGAAAAGCAGCTGATTTTAATGACTATGCTTTGGGTTCTCCAAGTAGCTTATTTAATGCCTTTTTCCTTTTCCTAACGTTTGGTCTTAATCAGACCACTGGTCAAGTTAGGTAGTGTTCCTACTGGGATTTACATATGGTGAGAAATCCAGAACAATACAAAAGGTCCTTGACAGGACCGTAGGTTTAACCATATCTCCATCTGACCCCTACAAAAGCATGTAACCCTTGAAGTGGACTTCTGAAGTGTCTTAGGTTCCAACATGTTTAAGTGCAATGATAAATCTGTACCACAGAGATGATCGTTTCTTTAGCAAACTTGCCACAGAGAATGATGTAAAAGAATATTTCTCCTCCCTATGCCCTAGGGGCACATGATATCAGATCCTAGATTTCTAACAAGGTGGTGGTAGTGTTGTTTGGTGCCATCAAGTCAGGTCCAACTCATAACCACCCTATGTACAACAGAACAAAACACTGTGGCATGCACAGGATCTTCTTATGTTTGAGCCTATTGTTGCAGGCACTGTGTTTTTTTCCATTTTGAGTTGTACCCCATCAGCAAAAAGAGGTCCCAGGGGGTTTCCTCCATTCCTGTCATTAAGGTTGATGCTATTTGAGGAGGCAACTCTTTCCTAGTCATCTTTTGAATGCCATTCAACCTGGGCGGGGGGCGGTCATTTTCTGGCACTATATTTACCAGTGCTCCTCTGTTATTCATAGGGTTTTCAATGGCTAATTGTTTTTGGGAGTGGGCTACCAGGTCCTTTTCCCTGGTATGTGTTAGTAAGGAAACTCAGCTAAAACCTGCCCACCCTGGGTGGCCTACTGGTATCTAAAATACCCACGGCATAGCTTTTAATATCACGGCAACATGCAAGCCCCCACAGCACAGGCTGGCAGACAAATGGTGGT
Organism: Pedetes capensis; assembly: GCA_007922755.1. NCBI lineage: Eukaryota > Metazoa > Chordata > Mammalia > Rodentia > Pedetidae > Pedetes > Pedetes capensis. The sequence goes on from VMDO01023894.1 coordinate 25,549, forward strand.
ATGAAAGATAGGCGAATATTTATTTATTTTCAATAATCCTTGCCATAATTTGTAAACATGACATACTTTAGTGGGAATCCAAACTAGGAAGGTTTGCAAACTTCAGAACAAACATATAATGTTTAAAATTTTTCTAAAAGGCATGCATTTTACTTTACCAAGTATATACTAATTAAAGAGAAAATTAGTACTCCAAGATCAATGTTCAGTGAATTATTTTCCATTAATTTACATTTTATCAATCTTAACTATTTCTTATATTTGAAAGAATTCACTACATGTGCAAACTGAATAATATTATGTATTCAATCTTTATTGTTGTTAGGTGCCCTTGAATTGGTGTCTCACTCATAATGATCCTATGTACAAAAGATGAAACACTATTGTCAGTGCTTTTCTGCTACTCATAGGGTTTTCAATGGCTGATTGTTTTTGAGGAGTGGGTTGCTGTGTCCTTCTCCCAAGCCTACAGCAGCTGGTGTTCCTAGGCAGTCTCCAATCCTAGTACAAGGCAGGACTGACCGTGCTTAGCTTCCAACATCTGACAGGATCAGATGCCACAGTGGTATGTCTGCAGGAATTCAATCTTTAGATAAAGCTTATTTCACCAGTGGATTAATTGGGTCCATACAATAATTCTGCATCATCTTAAAGTCTGTGATTCTTAGGTTTGTTAAGCATAACTACTTAGTTAACTTTAAAAGTATTTTGGGGTAAAGTGGCCTTAATGATCCTGATTTCATTACTCCCCTAAATTATGTCTTTTGAGCCATATACTTGTATTCATAATGCCATCAAAAGCAGTGAATCATTTATTTGTCTTTAAAACCTAATTATACCACAAGTCTTTAGTACCTAGTATGAATATAAATAAACTCAGCTTCAATATTTTATTTTGCTGATATCTGCTCAACAAGGATTTTCCATTTTAAATAAATACTTTATTGAATATGTAAATACATTTTTGAATAGCACATTTAAAATATCTCTTGATATGTGAAGAAAACTAGAAAAATCGGTACAGTCTTATTCTGACACATATAAACAGTGTGCTATTTACATGCAGAATAACAAATTATGACTTGTATATCATTCTAGTTGCTTGATTATGGTAGCTAACTTTATGAGATTTTTAAATTTATAATTGTCGTTTAAGAGATTTCTGTGTACTAATCAGGATGAGGTTTAGCTCAGTTGGTAGAGTGCCTCCTCTGCACTCTCGGAGGACCCAGGTTTGATCCCCAGAACCATGAAAATGGGAGAAGGCTATGATAATCCACTCTGGAAAACAATCCCCAAACAATCAGCCATTGAAAAGCCTGAGGTTTAGTATGAGTCAGACCTGACTCAATGGCACCTAACAACAACAACAATGTAATAATCAGATTAATAGATTGTAGTAAAAATAACCTTGACTTTAATTGTCTATAGAAATGGAAAAAATAATTGTTTTGACCATATGATGCATTTTTTCTTCAAGTATATTTACACCTACATTTATATCAATGTTTATGTCAAAGATTTGATTAGAAACCTATTTAAGCGAGCTTAAGTCAAGGGAGTTCTCTTGTGAGCATGGATAAATACTGTGGATATCTGGGGCTGGGAGGTGTCTATTGCTTGTACTTCTCAACAACCTTTCCACTTCTTCTAGAAATGTCCCTCTACTTGGTATTTCAACTCTGTACTTTCAAAGTCCCAATATCCTCAAAGTCTGAACATATGACTAGATTACTGGAGGCTTCCTCAAGTTGTTTCCAACTAGAACAAAGGGGAGGGAGACTGTCTTTCCTGAAGCAGCACTATGACAATGGAGTTCCGAAAGTACCTATTTCAACAACAGCAACTGTTGATACTTGTTGGTTTCAGACATTCTACTAAGCCTATACAGCTTTTACAAGTACTCTATTATTAGTCACTGTGTTATAGGTGAGAAAAGTAGAGGTGAGAGTCATTGTCCAAGTCTTAGTGAAAGTAAATGGTAGAGCTATTAAAGTCAGTCAGTCTGATTTTAATCTGGCAACTATTAGTTATTAATTTCTCCTGTAGGAGGAAACCTGTTTGAGAATATGAGGCCATCACACAGACACAGGATTAGATAAAGAGTGATGGTGGTATTTGAGGCTATGAATCTAGTTGCTTCCAAATTATGGCTACACCTCTGCTCTTCCTATAGTGGATTGTTTAAATATTCCTTTAACTCTAACAGCATACCCCATTCTCCCAATAAGTCTCAACATGATTTTCCTTAAAACCCATATGATTTGAGTAGCTGCACCTCCAAAGAAAGGAAAGACAATGTAGTTTAGTTTCTCAGGGACAGACAGAAGAGTCAAGAAGCCAAAGGATAGTGTAACTTTCTCTGCTTCTTGAGGGAAGAAGGCCCCTTTCTTTCTGTTCCCCTTTCATCTCTAGATTTTTTCTTTTTTTCCATTGCTTTTCTCCAAAGTCATTTTATTCTCATGGCTAGCACTTTCCTTTTCTCCATAAGTGTTTTTTCATTTCTTTGTTTGTATTTTTAGAAAATTTGCAGTCCCTTTCAAAAAGGGCTTCAAATCTATAGAAAGTTGGATTCAGGTTTAGATGTGGGATTAATATGTTAAAATTTAGAGGATTTGGGTTTACAGTTTTAATCTTATGTGTATATAGGCTTTTTTAAAAAATTTAAAATAGCTGATGATAAAAACAAAACAACAATTAAAAAAAAAAAAAAAACCTTAAGCATTAAAAGCTGAACCTGAAACAGAGCTTTCACTGGATTCAGGTAAAAGCCCTGCTATCTTTGTTGTTGTTGTATGGTTAGGTGTTGCTAGGTGTCCGACTCATAGCAACCCTCGTAGGGTTTTCAATGGCTGTTTCCAGATTACCATAGGAGTGTGTTGTCACATCCTTTGCCCAGTTTTGCATTGCTGGGGGGTGGGGGGAGCCTGAGATTTAGCTCCATTGGTAGATTACTGCTCTGCAGTCTTTGGGATCCCAAGTTCAATTCCCAGCATTGGTGGAAGGACTTGGCAGTCCACTCCAAAGGAGTCCCGGAACAGTCAGCCATTGAAAAAAACCCATGAGGATTGGTCCCTGCTATCTATCGGTAGGATTTAAACCCAAACTTGAACCCTCTAAATTTTAAAATATTGAGCCCTCACTCACAAGTGAAGCCAGTTTTTCACAGATTTGAAGTCCTGCTTTCAAATGGACCAAGAAAGAATGTGTATGTGAATGGGTCTTTTTCTAACATCTGTGCAACAAATAAAGTGAGCTAATGAAGATCTTGTTGGAGGAAACGGGAGCCGAGGACTGGAGTGGTTGGAGAAGGTATGGACAGAAGATTATATCTTCTGAGTGAGTAGTGAGAAAGGGAGTGGTTTTTAGCTCCACCTGGATCTAATTATTCTCTAGATGAGGACTCAGAAAGATCAACTTTTGGTAAAAATTGGGAGACTTCCTCTCAACACTAGCAGTATTGCATTCATTCCTCATTTAGAACTTATTCTAAATGTCTCAGGTTTTTTGTTTGTTTGATTTTTAATTTGACCTCATTTAAGGGACAGTGTGAAGAAAACTGGCTAGAGTCATGAGAATTGGATCAGAGTCATGAGAATTGGATCGTAGTCATAGTAACACCATGCCTCATATTCATTATTTATACAATGAAATTATACTAACTCTTATACTTTCCACTATATAAAATATTTATTCAATATAAAATTATGAGTAATATTGTTGTTGTTGTTGTTAGGTGCCGTCGAGTCGGTATCCAACTCATAGCGACCCTCATAGGGTTTTCAATGGCTGAGTGCTTCGGGATTGCCTTGGGAGTGGATTGCCAGGCCCGTCTCCCATTTTTGTGGTGCTGGGAATTGAACTCGGGTCCTCAGAGACTGCAGCGCAGCGCTCTACCCACTGAGCTAAATCCCAGCCCTGAGTAATATTAATATGCTTAAAATCTGTAAAAGTACGGGAAGTATGGTTTTTAACTTGTCCTGTATTCAGAATAAGCAATCGACATACACTATGTATTTAAGAAACTATTATTTCAGAAATGTTTCCAACTTAACTGAGGGGAAAGGAGGACATTCAGTCACTAAACTAACAGATTCATCATGACATCTTAAAAGCATTTTATTATATGACAGGTAGAATAGAAATGATAAGATCCATCACTGTTGCTTCGATATTTTCTTTCCAATTTTTATTCAGCATTTTATGTACAGTCCAGGAACCATATCCCAAGATAACCAACTGACTCATTTCTTTAAACTTCTATAACTGGGTTTGAATTTTACAAATAAGACTTTCGCAAGTGAATGTATGCTCCTGCAAGACAAGGACCAGGGTTCACTGAGTACCATCCTGATGTACTCAGCAAACACTAATATTTCTGAGTCATTTTTAAAAAAACCACTCAATGGATAAGTTTTTAAACCAAGAAGTTATACATATAACTTTTCTTATATCAAGCACTATTCTACCAGTTTGTTTGCCTCTATATCATGCCAAGTAGACATAATTTGTTCATGGAAAATAATACCCATATACAGTTGATTTCCATTACCTAAAACTGCAAATTACTGCAAGCAACACAGGTGCTTCCTTCTAGGTTCCACCATCATAGTGATCCTAAAAATAATCAAATAAAATTTTTTAATTGGCAAAAAATAGGGTAGTCACTGCATACTACATTGGCAGAATGAACATTTCCACTGAATTGAGCAGGCAGAGAAAAGGGGATATTAGGAAACAGGTTAATAGAGATGAGTGACCAGGGGAACTCGAATTGATGGAGTTTTGGGATGAATTAGGTGGAGTAATTGGGATTTAGCTCAGTTGGTAGAGCGCTGCGCTGCAGTCTCTGAGGTCCCGAGTTCAATTCCCAGCACCGCAAAAATGGGAGAAGGGCCTGGCAACTACTCCCAAGGCAATCCCGAAACAGTCAGCCATTGAAAACCCTCTGAGGGTCGCTATGAATCGGATATGGACTCGAAGGCACCTAACAACAAACAACAACAATTGGTGGAAAGTTAACCAGGAAGGAAAACATTTGTTGTGGCAGTGTTTTACAGTACCTGAGCTTATTAGTTTGTTCATTTGCTACAAATTTCTTTAGTGCATACTATGTGTCAAGTATTGTAGTATATCTAGGGATAAAAATTTAGCTTTTATACCCTTGTGTAAACAATGTGGCAAGTACAATAATGCTTCAATGAAAGCAATTTAATAAAGTTGTGTTGGGTCGGTGCAAGAAATGTGTGTTTGTGGGGATTTTTT
>VMDO01023895.1:0-30669 GCA_007922755.1 Pedetes capensis
TAAATGGCTTTTATGAAATTAAGGTATTTGCCTGTTATACCTATTTTCTCCAGTGTTTTTATCATGAAAAGGTGTTGCACTTTATCGAAGGCCTTTTCAGCATCAATTGAGATGATCATGTGGTTTTTGTTTGTCAGTTTCTTGATATGTTGGATTACATTAATTGATTTCCATATGTTAAACCAGCCTTGCATCTGTGATATAAATCCCACTTGGTCATGGTGAATAATCTTTTTCATATGCTGCTGTATTCTGTTTGCCAGAATTTTATTGAATATTTTTGCATCTAGATTCATAAGGGAGATGGGTCTGTAATTCTCTATCTTAGATGAATCTTTTCCTGGTTTAGGTATCAGAGTGATGGTAGCTTCATAGAATGTATTTGGTAGTGTTCCCTCCTTTTCTAGTCTTTGGAATAATTTGAGGAAGACAGGTATTATATCTTCTTTAAAAGTTTGGTAAAATTCTGCTGTGAATCCATCAGGACCTGGGCTTTTCTTTGTTGGGAGACTTTTAGTTACTTTTTCTATTTCTGTATAGGTAATGGGCTTAAGTCAGTTGTGTCTTCTGGGGTTAGTTTTGGTAGGTCATATGTCTTAATAAATTTGTCCATTTCTTCTGCATTTTCATATTTTTGGGAATACAGTCTCTCATAGTAATCCCTGACAATTTTCTGTATTTCATTGGAGTCAGTGGTTATGGATCTGTTATCTTTCATAATCCATACTATGTTAGATTTTTCCTTTTTCTTTTTGATGAGGTTAACCAGAGGGGAGTCTATTTTATTAAACTTTTCAAAGAACCAGCTCTTAGTCTTATGAATTTTTTGAATTATCTCTTTAGATTCTAATTGAGATATTTCTCCCTTTATTTTTGTAATTTCCCTCTGTGTGTTCCATTTAGGGTTGGTTTTTTTGTTGGATTTCTAGTGTCTTAAGCTGTGTCATTAGGTCGTTTATTGGCTCTTCTTTATTTTATTGATGAAGGCACTTAATGCTATAAACTTCCCTCTTTAAACTGCCTTTGCTGTATCCCATATGTTTTGGTATGACGTGTTTTCATCATCATTTGATTGTAGGAATTTTTTAAATTCCAATTTGATTTCATCAACAATCCATGGGTCATTCAGTAGTGTATTATTCAGTCTCCATGAGTTTGTAAAGTTTCTGGAATTCTTCATGTTCTTGAGCTCCAATTTTATCCCATTATGATCTGATAAGGAACAGGGGATAATTTCCACTTTCTTGTATTTGTTGAGGGAGTTCTTATGGACTAGCATATGATCTATTTTAGAAAATGTACCATGTTGAGCTGAGAAGAATGTGTATTCCTCATCATGTGGATGAAATATTCTGTATATATCTGTGAGATCCAGCTGGTTTTGGGTGGAGGTTAGATATGACGTTTCTTTGTTGATTTTTTGTTTTGATGACCTGTTTCTTGACACAAGTGGTGTATTGAAGTCCCCCATTATTATTGATTCTGGTCCAATAAAGTTCTTTATATTCCATAAGGTTTGTCTTATAAAGCTAGGAGCTTCTATGTTTGGGCCATAGATATTAAGGAGCGTGATTGATTCTTGATCGATTGTTCCTTGTATTAAAATGTAATGACCATCCTTGTCTCTTCTAATTAGTTTTGGAATGAAATTTAATCTATCTGAAATTAAAATTGGAACACCTGCTTTCTTTTGTTTCCCCCCTGCTAGGTATACATTTTTCTAGCCCTTAACTCTCAGTTTATTCTAATCTTTGTGAGTTAGATGAGTTTCTTGAGTACCACATATTGATGATTTGTGTTTTTTCATCCAATTAGCCAGTCTCTATCTCTTAATTGGTGAGTTAAGACCATTTACATTAATAGAGATTATTGAGGAGCATTTATTGTTATAGATCCAATCATTACCTGTTACTGATTTATGATTCATGTTTGCTTTGGACCTTTCTTCTGTTGCACTCATCTCAGCTAACCAGTTCTTTGATTTCCTTTGTAGGGTTGTCTTAACTCTCCTGGATGTGGTAATTGATTTATTATCCTCTCCAGTGCTGGTTTGGTGGTTGCATATCATTTAAAAGCTTCAATGTTATTAAATGTCTTATATTCCTCATCTATTATCAAAGATAATTTTGCTGGATATATTAGTCTAGGCTGTAGATTGTTTTTTCATAATATTTGAATCACCTGTGCCCATTCCTTTCTAGCTTTCAATGTTGATGTGGAAAAGTCTGCAGTAATTTTTATTGGCTGTTTTTATAAGTAATAAGGGGATTCTGTCTTGCTGCTTATAGAGTGGCGTCTCTGGTCTCTAATGACAGCATGTGATCGATGACGTGTCTCGAGGATGATCTACTTAAGTCAGCCTTCAAAGGAGTCCTGAAAGTCTCAGTGGTGTATATATCCATTTCCTGTGCTATCTTTGGGAAGTTTTCCTTGAGGATATCATTTACTAGGTTGTGAAGGCCTCCAGTGATTCTTTCTTCTCATTCAGGAATACCCATAATTCTTATATTTACTTTTTTCACTCTATCTGAGTTCTCTTGGAAATCTTTTTTTAAAACCTTTATCATTGACTCCATTTCTAATTGCTTGTGTTTCAGCTCATTTATGCCATCTTCTGCCTCAGAGATCCTTAGCTCTGATCCATCCAGCCTTGAAGAGGATTCTTTAGCGGCATTCAATTCTGATAATTTGGATTGAGTATCAAGCAAAGTGGCTTGATTTTTCCTGATCATTTCTAACTGGGATGATAGAACAGCTTCCAAATTAGAAATCTTTCTTTCAATTATCTCCAGTGTATTTGTGGTATTTGTCTTTATTTGTCTTAGCATGTTTGTAACCATGACTCTGAACTCCGACTCAGAGATCTCTAAGAATTGCGAGTCCTTGGAGTTATTTGTTGGGGGTCTATGATCTGTGGAGACTTCAGCTCCATCCTGCCCCTTTGTGTTTTTGTAGGTTTACTTTGTTTGCCCATAATATGGTCTGGGAAATAGAATTTGTCTCTCCTGGTTATTCAGAACTTCTTCCTCTGTTATTCCTTTCAGATTGTGTGGTCCTGAATCTCTGGTGCTTATTAGAACTTATGTGCTGGGTATATTCTTGGCTATTTTGTCTGTGTGGTTGATACTTTAGTCCACCAGCCCAACTCCAAGGGGGGTAAGGGTTAGGGAGGTGATAGATTTTCTCTTTTGTGGGGTTAGAAAGGGGGGGATCTGGTGATAGAAGAAGGGGAAAGAGGAGGTAGAGGACAGAGGCTAATAGAAATTACTGTCAAAATTAAAGTTAAGGTTAAGATTTAAGGGATATATGATTAAAACAATGACACATGTATAGCTTAAGAAATAGAGAAGGAGAATAGAAAAAGGGAAGGGAGTAAAAGAAGAAAGGAAGAAAGATAGGGAAGAAAAAGAGAAAAAAGGAAAAAAAGAGAAAAAAATCTCACGCATACACACTCCCAAACACAAATAAAAACACTTGTGGTCGGATGCGGTGGTGCACACCTGCAATCCCAGCGGCTTGGGGGTCGGAAGCAGAAGGAGCGCAAGCCCGAGTTCTGTGCAACCCAATGAGACCCTGTCTCAAAAAGAAAAAAAAAAATATGGTCCTGGGGTGCAGCACGGCGGTCCAGCACCTACCAAACAAGCAGGCACAGGATCCTGGGTTCAAACCCCCATACAAAAAATAATAATAATAAACTAAAAAATAAAAAATAAAAAATAAAAATTAAATAAATAAAAATAAATAAATAAAATAAAGTAAAATAAATTAAAATATAAAATAAAATAAAATTCCAGACCTCACACATACACGCTCCCACATACATATAAAAACTCTTGTAGTCAGGTGCAGTGATGGCCGCCTGGAATCCCAGTGGCTTGGGGGATGGAGGCAGGAGGATCACAAGCCCGAGATCTGCACAACCCAGCAAGACCCTGTTTCAAAAAGCAAAAAATATGGGCTGAGGGCACAGCGTGTCAGTCTAGTTCCCACAAAGGAAGCAGGCTCAAGACCCTGGTTCAAACCCCCGTTAAAAAAAAAAAAGAAAAAAGAAAAAAGAAAAGCATTTCTATGTTCTTGCAGGTGGAATCTGAACTGAGGACACCCAGTTCCACCAGGTGAAGTCCATACTGCAGGATGCAGTGCTCCCTACAGAACTCAGGGTGGCAGTGTTTCCACACAATCCGCAGTAACAGTCGGTCTTATTGGGTCAATCTGGAAAAACTCCCCATAATGTCCTGGATTTAAGCGGGGCACCGAGTGCCCAAAGAGACTGTTCCACGAAATATTCTGTGTCTATTGTATTTTTTGAGAGGCAGTGGAACCTGTGGGGTCCTCCCTGGAGTTCTCCCTGTCCCACGTAGTTTGGGCGCCAATTCCCCAAATCAGAGATTTCCTCCCCAAAACCTACAGCATGGGGGGAATATGCCTGCTATCGTGGAGTTTTTTATTGCAGGACTTTCCGCCCACTTGGGAGGACCATATCCTCTTGTGGGCGGGATGCTCTCCCGCCAACCCAGAGGGAATCTGAAGCAGATTTTGTCCTGTGCTGTGATCACACTTGGAACTGCTCTGCTTGTGGCTAATTGTGCCACTAGGCTCTGCCGAAAAGGAGCACTCTGTCCGCGTGGGGCTCAGTCGCCTCCACAAACCCCAGATTTCTCCACAGTACAGTGGGTTGACTTGGGCTCACCTCTGGTGTGTCTGGGATCTGGGTATATGTGTGCCCATATATCTGTGGAGATCATGTCTGTACACCTGACCTGCCACAACAGGAGGGAGGGAGCCGCATCTCAGCTCCAGATGCGGATCGCTGGCACCGGTTTCCCCATTTGCTCTGCAGCCGCTACAGATGGCGATTCCGTGTGCCACCCCAAACTGACTCACCTGGAATTTGTAGTTTGTGTCCCACAGGCAGGGTGAGAGTGTGCTGCCAAGGTTTCACTCTGTGTTGGGTCTGGCCCCCGTGGGTGCGTGTGCGCGAAGTCCCCTCCAAGTCTCCAGGATTCTATCCGCCGTCTGTGTGATGGTGAAGGGCGGAAGTCCCGCTACTGTCCACTGTGTAGCTCCTCTGGAGCCAAATCCTTGATTTCAGTGTACACCTAGTTTCATTCTCTCTCTCTCAAACTAAATTATCACTGTTTCTATTTATTCAATTTGAGTTTCAAACCCCTAATGGAGGCTTCCCATTACTCCGGAACAGAAGGCGTGTGTTATCTGTCCGCCATCTTGACTCCACCTGCCTTTTTTTTTTTTTTTTTTTTTTTTTTTTTTTACCACTTTGCATGGATGCTGCTTCTAACCTACCATCTTAACAGGAACTCCTGAAAGGATATTCCTTTTTTTTTTTTTTTATGGTACTGGGGGTTGAACCCAGGGCCTAGTGCTTGCATGCTCTGCAAGTGCTGGACCACTGAGATGTGCCCTCAGCCCATTTTTTTACTTTTTGAGACAGGGTATCACTAAGTTATGCAGACTGCCTCTGGTCTCGAACTTGCGTTCCTCCTGCTTCTGCCTTCCGAGCTGCTGGGATGAAAGGTGTGCGCCACCATGCCTGGCTCTCAAAGGATATTCTTAATGATATAATATTCTTCAGGTGCAGTATTTTCTCTGAATTCTATCCCTTATGGATGTTTCCAATGGACTTCATGGTATTATTAAATTAAAAGGTGAGATTAATATGAAGTTAATATTATTTGAATAGTTAATAAATTTGAGAGCCCAAGATATGCTAGATATAATTTTATATGTGCATTTATGACCTCATATGTGACATAGGACACCATTGGGAGGGAAGAATTTTTCCTCTTATTTTTTCTTCTCTCACTCTTGATTCTTCTAGTTTTTCTTTTTACTTGAAGCTTAGAGATGTGCAGTCACCTTTCTCAAGGTGTATATATATAGCAAGTGGAACAATCATTGGGTAACTCCAAACTCTGGGTATAAATCATACACCGCAAAGGTCTCCCCTGACTAAATCCTCTTATTTAATTCTAGGAATCTCATTCATAGAGGCAGAATACGCTAGAATTTCCTTCAAAGAGGCTGAGAGAGGACACAAAATGAAGGCTGTCAGGGAAGTGTTCTTTTTCCTCAGTTTTTCTACAAAGAGTAGCCAGTCAAAAACTAAGTTCATTGCCCTGGCATTTTGCACTCATCTGCCATAAATGGATCTTTCATAATCCAAGGAACTCTACACTGGCTTTGCATATTGATCTGAACCTCTACACACACATTTCAATGCCCTGCCACCCTCTGAGTCTCAGATTTAAAATGTCCTTGTCACTGCATAATTATCCCAAGGCTCCTTTGACTCCCTAATTCACCTTTCACATCACTGTTACACCTGACATTCCTACTTCAAATCTCAATTTTGAACTAGGCAGAAAATTCAGTCATCAATCTTGTCTTCTGTGAGGGTCTATTGTCCCTACCATCCCCACAATTTTGTGACAACTGAACCGCTTGTTGTTACTGTCCTTGTTGAAGGCTGTGAAATCCACCATGAAGGAGCAGCTGGAGGCAGCACAGAAAAAACCTCTTCTGAGTGACTTATTCCGCACCCCTAACCTGCGTAAGCGGATCTGTCTCCTGTCCATTGTGAGGTAGGCTTCACATGGTACCTATTGAAAAAAAGGAGACATGAGCTAAGTTCATGTCTCAAAGGGTTCAATAGGTGGTGGGCACAAACTTGGAGTTAAAAGAGGAGGATAATATGAACAGAACTGCTGTAGCTGGAGGTAGATAAGGATTAGGAAAGAATGATGTGGAACTAATGGTATAGTATGGAGTTGTGTTTATCCCAAAACTCTCCCAGGGAGACTTTTCAGAGACTGATGCTGAAAACTTTGATCATGATACAGACTTTGGCTCTTCATTCTTTCCCATTTTAATAGAATTCACTTTTCAAACAGGGGAGTACATAAACTTGTTCTGCTCAAATTAATGTGTCCATCAGCTCACAGCCACACTCTTCTGTGGAAAATAACCTGAAATACACTCGCTTAACAAAAATTCTTGAATGCAATACCATATTAATAACTATAGTCAAAGTATAGCAAAATATCATGGTGTATGCTAGAAACATACATACTAGAAAGAGTATGCCACTCAATGAAGATTTGTAAATATGTAACTAACACCCAGATGAAAATATAGAAAAAGCTCTAAAACTCTAGAAGGGCTCGCCATGGTTGTTCTACAATTACCCTCCCCACACACCAAAAATGTAATAATTATGCCTTTTATCATATGGCATTTTGTGAAAAATTTTAAAGCATCAGCATGCACAGAAATGTTCTGTTCAACAAGTCATGCCTATACACCCTTATACTGGCTTCCTGGACCCACACTATGGTGATTTTTAGGACATGGGACCTAAACCTAACGACATGTGTCTTCTCTTTTTCACAACAGATTGGCAAACATTACGCCATATTTTGGCCTTTCTCTCCACCTGCAGCACCTGGCCAGCAATGTTTTCCTGTTGCAGATTCTCTTTGGAATAGCTGCCATCCCAGGCAATTATGTTGCATTTCTGGCACTGAATTACCTGGGGCGCCGACTTGGCCAGTTCTTCTTCCTGCTCCTCCTGGGAATCTCCATTCTGGCCATTACGTTTGTGCCTGAAGGTGAGACAAGATCACAGGCTGAAGCAAAGAAATGGCTTCCCCTCCTTCCCTAGTCACCATATTTGTCACATCGGTCTGAAGCCAGAAGGAAGTGGAGAATTGGGTTCTAATGATTCCCCTAAATAAACTAAGAATTCAGGACAGGTTCTGCCATTACGTTTATGGGAAAGGAGTCAAAAGTCAGTTAAGGTTGTTATACAGACATAGTTATCTTCATCAGACCCAAGATTTTTCTGGAAACTGGTGCCATTTATTCCTGATGGTTTCTTTAGGACTACAACTGATTATCTGCCCTTTGGCCAATCAAACCTCTAATTGTGTATGATACTGGTCTGCCTATTACTGTAACCATATCCCATGAAAGGAAACAATATTGTCATTTCCTCTGTCTGGGCTCCTCCTTATTAATATAGTTTCAGTGATAATTGTTGCCCTGTTCACTATGTGTCTATGCACATGCTGTGTTTTGGGTCATGATTGCTGCAACTCTGATTTAGAAGGGTCACCTTGATGTCAAGGAAAGAACAGCCCCACATCTTCATGTGGAGAAGTGTACCCAAGGAACAAGGCATTAAGCAGGAAGACCATCTCTTCTGATCAATTTTACTAAATTAAATGGTTATGTGAAATGAACACAGGAACCCAGAAGGTCACCTTCGTTCATCCAGTTACTCCTGGGGTAATGCATTTTACAGGACCTCAGATAGATGAGCTCCATTACTCTTTGAGAATGTCAGCAATGATGAAAGTCTCCTGCCTCACAACAGACCCCATTCCAATGTTATAATCCTCTCCTGAGATTATTTTCTTTTAATTGGATAGAAAATAGACTCTGAAACTTCTTTTCAGAGGTTGATAAAGTCAAACATTTTTGCTTAAGAGGTTCTTATTTTGACCCTTAAATATTATAATCAAGCTAATTTTGAGCTTATCCATAACAAAAGAGGCCCCCTTTTTATTATTCTCCTCTATGACATTAGCCTCACATCAATATTTTTGACATCCAGGTTTTAAACACCTCCAGGATATGAACAAGTTTTACATCCTTCAGTAATTGCCCATGTGATAGTCCTACATTCAACATGAAAGGCAGAGGAGTCCCTGAAGAATCAATGAAAGAAAATTCCAGTTGGACTCATGTTTCCCTTCCCATCTTTGCCAACAGCAACTGATACTATAACTGGGGTCCTTTTTTTTTTACCTTCACCTGTCTGACAGCTTATCATACCATGGGGGCTTGCATGTTGGTGTGATATTGAAAGCTATACCAACAGTATCTCAGATACCAGCAGAGCCACCTATAGTAGACAGGTGTCATCTGAGCTTTCAGACTAAGGCAGACTAGGGAGAAGGACCCAGTAGCCCACTCCCAAAACAATTAGTCATTGAAAACCCTATGAATACCAGAGAAACACTGTCAAACATAGTGTTGAAAAATGAACCCCCCCCCCGCCCCGGCTGGAAGGCACTCAAGAAACAACTGGGGAAGAGTTGCCTCTTCAGAGTAGAGCCAGTCTTAATGATGGGAATGGATCAAGCCCCTGGGCCTTTTTTTGCTGATGTGGCATGCCTCAAAATGAGAAGAAACACATTAGCTGCAACAATGGGCTCAAATATAAAAAGATCATATGCATGGCACAGTGTTGGGGAGTGTTTTGTTCTATTGTACATATGGCCACTATGAGTTGGAGCTGAATCCATGGCACCCAACAATAACAACAACAACAGCAACATGGACGTCATAATAGATGTTGCTGTTTTTGTTAGGTGGTGTCAAGTCGTATCTGACTCATAGCCACCCTTGTAGGGTTGATTGTTTTGGGATTGCCCTTATATGGCTGATTGTTTCAGGATTGCCATGAGACTGGATTGCCACGTCCTTCTCCTATGTTTGTGGTGCTGGGAATCAAACTCAGGACCTCAGAGACTGCAGAGCAGTGCTCTACCAACTGAGCTAAATCCCAGCCCATCATAATAGACAGATAGGTCCTACTTCTCAATTATCAGCCACTATATATTCGCCCCCTCTGTGAAGTTTCTCTGCAATATAATTAACATTGAAAATATCTCTAATAGGGTCTTTTTCATTTATAATTTCGGGGATGGTCATTCCTTCAGCTCTGATTTTCTGAGTCTCACTGGTCTTCTTTAGAAATGCAGACCCTACGTATGGCATTTTCAGCTCTTGCAATAGGATTTTGTTGTGTGACTACCATCAGTACTCTGGCCCATGGAAATGAACTAATGCCTACTACAGTCAGGTATGAAAATCTCACAGAAACTCTATCAAGATCAAAATATGCATTACAAGCAAATTTAGGGAACAAAATTAAGACTGGCTACTTATCAGAAGATTGATACTATTATAATAGTATTAATAATGATAAAATTATAGCCTAACTTTATTGAAAGCTAGCAATTATCTTTAATGTATTTTATGAACTACTCAAAGTACCATCCTTTTTTAAAGGAATTATTTTGAAAGTAACACAAATGTGTTTTAATGCCCCTGAAAAAATTGTGGCAAGTAAGAGAGCATATATTACATGCAAAACTACGTAATTAACTAGTACATACCCAAAGACTCAGTTGTGATGTCGCCATAATTGATGCAAATTAAGTCACAAATTTCATATGTGCATTTTTACCAGATTATTTTTATATTGTTTTCAAGGGCCACAGCTTTAGGAATCATTGCAGTTGTTGGTAACAGTGGGGTGGTCCTGACTCCTGCGATTATGATGCTAAAGATATATCTTGCACCCTTGCCCTGGGTCATCTACGGAGCCTTATCCATCCTTGCTGGCCTCGTCGTCCTTCTCCTCCCTGAAACCAGGAATCAGCCTCTGCCTGACACCATCCAAGATATAGAAAATGAGTGAGTAAAACCTCTAGCTTCCTCTTAGGGAAGTTGTATGTGATAGGTCTGTGATAAGGAAAGCAAAATAACATTCAGGGCCACTGTCCGTGGGGAAGGGTGAGAGCTAAGATCCTTCTATGTGGTCAGTGACTTTGGTTTAGGTACAGCCACATCCCTTTAAAGAGTGACCTTCAATGTCCCCCAAAGCTCTCTAGATCATGTAGATCAGCTATGCTCAGCCTACACCAGTGGGTTTAGTGATAAATAGGACAAAATTAGGTCTCTTCGGCCCTCCCTGCCCTAGTGTGACAAACATATACTTGAAGATATTTCACAAACATTGTACACACACACACACACATAGATATACATATACACACACATATATATATACATATACATATATATGTATATGTATATATACGTATATATATACGTATATACGTATATATACATATATACATATACATATATATACATATATACACATATGTTTTTATATATACACACATATATATACATATACATATATATGTATATACATATATATACGTATATATGTATATGTATATATGTATATATACATATACATACACACACACACACACACACACACACACACACACACACACACACATATATATGTCATCTCATCCCCCAGGCCCACTTACTCCTCAGGCTGGTAAAGTGTGATAAGCTATTGTTGTTGTTGTTGTTAGGTGCCATCAAGTTGGTATCCGACTCATAGCGACCCTCTGTACAACAGGGGAAACACTATTGTCAGTGCTTCTCTGCTGTTCATAGGATTTTCAATGGCAGATTGATTTTTAGGAGGGGGTTGCCAGGTCCTTCTCCCAAGCCTACAGCACCTGATGTTCCCAGGCGGTCTCCCATCCAGGTACTAACCAGGCCTGACCCTGCTTAGCTTCCGAGATCTGATGGGATCGGATTCCACAGGGCTACAGCTGCAGGTGATAAGCTATTAGGGGCTGTTAACTCCTAAAGGCTTGAAGTCTGTCCTCATCACTGAAAAACTTGGAGGAGATCATATACATGACCAGAGGACCTCCCACAGATGAAAATATTTCTAAGGGAAGGACTCATTGTGTTGCCTGTGATATTCAGGCCATCTGGTTTTCACTAAGAATGAAAGTTTTCATAAAAGAGAAGAAGGGAGTGGTAAATAAAGGGATTTTAAAAGGATGAAAAATGAGCAGGATTTTAAGATGTTGGTATACTTCCTCTATTGTTGCTGTTAGGTGCCATGGAGTCATGCACGACTCATAGCAACCCTCATAGGGTGTTCAATGGCTGATTGTTTTGGGATTTCTTCAGGAGTGGATTGTCATGTCCTTCTCCCATTTTGGCAGTGTTGGGGATCAAAGCTGGGTCCTCAGAGAGTGTGCAGTAGCACTCTACCAACTGAGCTGAACCCTAGCCCACACTTCCCTTGTTTCTTCCAAAATACCCCTTTGCAGTACACTATGATACCCAGTGTATAAAGTACCCAACCTGCCTCCCAAGTATTACCAGGGAGGTTGGTTGGTCTTTTTCATCAGAAGATTTACTCAAATCCTTAAGCAGATGTCATAATTTTTGCCAAAGCTAGTGGCCAAATGATAAGCTTGCTCTAAAGAATGCAGGGGACACCTCCTTTCTCCATGTCTTTTCATTTTTATGTTTATTTGTTTATGTTTTTTGCCATCTATTTTCCAGGAAGAATGGCTCAAGACAAGAAAATATAGAAGATCCTTTCATCAGAGTGACACAGCTTTAAGGAATTCCAGCAATTGGGCTACTGATCAAAGAACAAGAAAAAGGAAAACCCGTTAGATCATTCCTGGACATTAGCTAAATAAATAAATAAACAAACAAACAAATAAATAAATGGAACCATTTACAAATGTGAAACTAAATCACTACATATAAAATCTGTATGAATAATCACAATAAGAAGGAGGAAAGATTTAATTTTGCTCATGGCTCTAGGGGTTTTAGTCCACGATCAATTGGCCCTGTTGTTTTCAGCCTGTGGTGAGGCCCAACATCATAGTAGGGAGCAAGGATGGAGCAAAGCCACTCACATCATGGTAAGTGGGAAGTGAGAGACAGAAGGGGCTTAGATCCTAATATTTCTCTCAAGAACACAGCTCCAGTGACCCAACTTCCTCCAAATAGGCCTACCTCCCACAGTCTCCACTACCTTCCAACGGTGCCATTAGATGGGGACCAAGCCTATCACACATGAAACTTTGGGGGATATTTAAGATTCAAACTACATCAAATTGGCAAGATAATTCAAAGAACGAAGGCTCAGGGAATAAGGACAGGTCAGGCTGATTCCAGCTGGAATAAACTGCAATAATCACAACAAGTGCAGAATTATTTATAAATCAAAAGAAGTCCAGAAGGAGACAGCAGCATGTACAATACTAAAAATGTGGTAATTTGGGCATCATGCATTAGTGGTCTGAATAAAAAATCAAATAATAAATAGCATTGACTAAATTTTTAGAATTAAATAATTGATAATTTGGCTGCATTCCCTAAACCAGGGGTCCCTAATTCTGAGGCCACAGTTTGCGGCCTGTTAGGAACTGGGGCACACAGCAGGAGGTGAGTGGTGGGCCAGTAAGAAAAGCATCATCTGTATTTACACAATAAATACAATGCACTGGAATCATGCCAAAGCCTTCACCACTGCCATCCATGGAAAAATTATCTTTCATGAACCTGGCCCTTAGTACCAAAAGTATTGGGAACCACTGCCCTAACCCAAGAGAAAAAAATTCCATGTGATTAAAAAGTCAAACTGAATAATTGAACCATATTGCTCAACAGAAAACATGCTTACAAAATCTGCAGGAGCAAAAGTTTGTGAATGGGAAAGCACATGTCAGAATTTTTAAAATAGGTAGAATTGGTAAGGATTCATTTAAAACTGCTGTTGGACAAATCTCTAAAAAGCTATGGAGGAAATCTAGAAAAATGTTTACCATAGTAATAAAATCCACTAGCTTTTACTAGTATAATACTTCAAGTGATTTTTTATGTTCTTTGTAAGTTTCTGTATTCAAAGATAAAAATGGACAACACAACATCTTAAAATATCATAATGTCAAAAATAAAATGCAAAGACAAATTTGCATAAATATTTTTTAAATGCTTATGTATTTAATGTGCATACTTCTCATAAATGTTCATGAGAAAGAAGACACAGTTCAACACTGAAATGGACAAAAGGCAAGAACGTATACTTTCCAAAGAAAAATTCATATAACTAAGGAAAAACTTAATGAACCCACCAAAAGTTAAAGCCCTTATGAACTGAACTGAAAATAAATACTTGCTTTTATTTTCCAAAAGATAAAGATTTCTTAATGTGATGGTTCTCAAAGTTGGTGAGAGGGAAGTAAAATGATCATTCACTAATTCATGTCAAAATTATAAAATACTTCATGCTATAGACCTGCTGAAAACACGGAATGGTGTCTTTACCAAGAACTTTAAAAATATTTCATTAATGGAGCAATCATTCTGCATGAGGAATGTAAAAAAGCGGGAGCGGAGCAGATGCAGCAGACATAAGTATTAGTCTATATGGACAGGTGCGAGGTATTATAATTTAATTTTCTACCAGCAACAAAATGTTATTTTGAAGTCCTCATTCCCTCCAGATTGATAGAAAATTGTAAATCAGTTTAGGAGATTATTTTCATAAGCCTGTCCCTGAGAAATCTTTGCATCCCAGTGACACATGCAGTTGCCAAGGATGGAGTGGTTCAAGAAAGGACAGACTGCAGTAGTTATCAGATCTCTGGCCAAAGATTCCCAAAAAGATACCTGGGATTCTGCTCTGTCAACTCGGCTCCCATCAAAAACACACTGCTGGGATCTTCTGCTTCTTCCAGGAGTCAGTACTGGGCTCCTGCTCCCCAAGGACACACAAAACACTCCTCCATCCCCACCCTTCCCTCAACTGCTCTCCACAAACCATTCTTTTGGGTCCTTCATGGACCCTCTAGCTATCCTGTAGACGTTAGCTTTTGAAACAAAGCTAATCAGTCTTTCAGACATTTGATTTTCACCCGCAAGATATCTTCCAGGTGATCAAAATGTATAGAAATGAAAACTTGATGGAAAATGGAATGTGGAAGAGGGGTGAAGGGAAATCCAGGGAATCATCCATAATGAATATTTTTGGATTTCCTTATTTTTTTTTCCAGCTAGTGACATATGTAATGATCCATCATGAGAAGAACCACATGGCACCTATTGTTTTGTTCCACAAGAAGGGCTAGTGGCCATTCCATAAAATCTGTTGATTAATAGCAGAGAATGTCCCACAGGTCTTCATGGGCTTTTGAGGCTACGAGTAGATGGTTGGTTACGTGAGTCCTTCTGTCAAATAATTTAGTAGTGATATTTGGACTGAGAAATACAAAAAGAAAAGAAAAGAAAAGAAAAGAAAAGAAAAGAAAAGAAAAGAAACCTAGTCTAATGGGACAAAGATTTGATAAAATGTGTGTGTGTGTGTGTGTGTGTGTGTGTGTGTGTGTGTGTGTGTGTATGCTTTACCATGCCAAAACTCGATCTTCTCTTTCTGCAGAAAAACTCAAGTAGATTTTAGTTTAACTCTGTCCCTTAAAGTCCATTTCCCCAGAGCCAGGGAGCAATGGCTCTTAATCACAAACTATTCCCTGAAGAAGTGCCATAGTTATCACAGATGATTGATTGCACAACATGTTCTATGACAGCAGGAAACTACTCATATGTGAGGATATCTCCATACAGAGCTACTTGCAATTTGTCTGTGTGGACTACTTGTCCAATGTAGTGCTTATTGTCCCATTTTGTAAAAAGCAGTTTACCTTAGAGATAAACCAGTTTCATTTTGAGGTCTGAAACTTGAAATGAGGTGTCTTTTGGCTTAACACAATTTCCAAAGCTAGTTGATATTTCAAAGAGGAATTCTTTTGAGATACTGCCTCATTGAAAGACACAATGAAGGATGGAATTCAAGACTGAGAGCTGAATACCTTGCACTCCACTTGCACTTAGGGTGTCTTTGCAGAGGTTGTACTGCTGTTTTCTATACAATAGTGCATTTTACTCCAACTCCATAACACACTTTAGTTCATTTAGATAAGTGACATTGACCCAATTATGTATATGAGAAACATCTTTTGTTGTTGCTGTTAGATGCTGTTGGGTCAGGTCCCATTCAGAGCAACTATATGTACAATAGGCCTGCAGCTGTAGCCCTGTGGCATCTGATCCCGTCAGATCTCGGAAGCTAAGCAGGGTCGGGCCTGGTTAGTACCTGGATGGGAGACTGCCTGGGAGCACCAGAAGCTGTAGGCTTGGGAGAAGGACCTGGCAACCCCCTCCCAAAAATCAATCTGCCATTGAAAACCCTATGAACAGCAGAGAAGCACTGACAATAGTGTTTCCCCTGTTGTACAGAGGGTCACTATGAGTCGGATACCTACTCGACAGCACCTAACAACAACAACAACCTATGTACAATAAAACGATACACTCACCGACACTGCCAGGCACATGATCTTTCTTATGTTAAGCCTATTGCTGCATCCACTTGGTCAGTCCATCTAGTTGAGGGTCTTCCTTTGTGTTGTTGACCTGCCACTCTACCAAAGATGATGTCCTTCTCCAGGTCTCTCCTGAAAATGCATGCTGAAAATACATAAGATTCAGTCTAGCCATGCTTGTTTCCAAGGAGCATTCTGGTTGCACTTCCGTTAGGACAGATTTGTTGGTTCTTTCGGAAGTTCATGGTATATTCAATATGTGTCTCCAGCACCATAATTCAAAAGCATTGGTTCTTCTCCTGTCTCCCTTATTCAATGTCCAGCTTTGACAATCATATGATGCAACTGAAAATACCATGACACACGTCAGGCACACCTTCATCTTCAATGTGACATCTTTACTTTCCAACACTTCAAAGAGATCTTTTGCAACAGTTTTTCCTAACACAATGCATCTTTTGATTTATTGACTTCTGCTTCTATGGATGTTGATTCTAGAAACAAGTAAAGTACAATCTTGGACAACTTCAATCTTTTCTTCATTTATTATGAAGCTGCTTACTGACCTAGTTGTAAGGATTTTTGTTTTGTTGATGTTAAAGCACAATCTTTACTGAAGTTTGTGTTCTTTGATCTTCATCAGTAAATATTTCAAACCCTCTTCACTTTCAGCAAGCAAAGTTGTGTCATCTGTGTAATGCAAGTTGTTAATGAATCTTCCTCCAATCTTGATGCCAGGTTCTTCTTCATAAAGTCCACTTTCTCAGAGAATTTCCTTAGCATAGAGATTGAAAAGGTATAGTGAAAGGATACAGCCCTCTTACACACATTTTCTGACTTTAAACCAACAAGTGTTTCCTTGTTCTGTTTGAATGACTGCCTCCTGGTCCATGTAGAGTTTCCTCATGAGTATAATTAAGTGCTTTAGTATTCACATACTTCACAATATTATTGATAATTTGTTGTGATCCTCACAGTCAAATGCCTTTGCATAGTCAATAAAACATACACATCTTTGCTGTGTTCTCCACTTCTGGCTAATATCCATCTGACATCAGCAATGATGTCCTTCATTCCATGCCCTCTTCTTGATCTGGCTTGACTTTCCTGTGGTTCTCTGTCACTTTTGAATGATCATTAGCAAAATTTTACTTGCCTATGATATTAATGATATCTCTCAATAATTTCTACCTTTGGTTGGATCCTCTTTCTTGGGAATTGGTATAAATAAGAATCTCTTCCATTCAGTTGGCCAAGTAGCTCTTTCCAAAATTTCTTGGCATAAATGAGTGAGTACCTCCAGCACTGCATGTTTGTTGAAATATCACAATTGATATTCCATCAATTCCTGGAGCCTTGTGTTTCACCAATGCCTTCAAAGCAGCTTCCACTTCTTTTTTCAGTACCATTGGTTCCTGATCATATGCAAAGTCTTGAAATGGTTCACCATCCACCATTATTTCTTGGTATAGTGACTCTGTGTATTCCTTCCATCTTCTTTTGCTGTTTCCTACATTGTCTAATATTTTTCCTACAGAATCCTTCACTATCATCACTCAAGCCTTGAATATTTTCTTCAGCTCTTTAAGCTTGAGAAACACACAGCATGTTCTTCTCTTCTGGTTTTCTATCTTCAGACCTTTGCATAGGTCATTGTAATATTTCACTTTGTCTTCTCAAGCTGCCCTTTGAAATCATCTGTTTAGTTCTTTAACTTGGTTATGTCTTCCATCACGGCATCACGCAAAATGTGATGTCTTGCATCACGGCAACATGCAAGCTCCCACAGTATGGCAAACTGACAGAGAAGTGAGGATGAGAAACATCTTTATAAAACCTAATTTTCTTTATTAATGGAAAATAAAATAACCTCTATACAGTCTGTCTCCTTGAAGCCTCCTCTTTACATAATTCTGAAGTCAAATGTCAACTTTGAATAATTTTGATATTATCCTCCAATCCATAGACAATGAAGAACTCTTGAGGGCCTGTGGGAATGCTTCCTGATATGATCAAGGCTTAAAGATCCACTTTTGAGATAGGTCAAATATCATTTGCAGGAGGAAAGAGTTCCTGGCTGGCTGTTGGAATAAAGCCACATTTCTTCATCACTTGGTGGTTGCTTCCACAGAGGAGAGTGATCTGGAACAGAGGGTAGGCTCAATACTGAAACCCACTACCCTTTTATGACCTGGTCTCCAGAAACAAATATGTCATAACTGCTGTCTTCTTGATTTTCTCACTAAACTTAAGCTATTATGTGTACTCCACAAGGAAGTGAAAATTAGTCTCCCCTTTTTGATGGGAGGAATAACAAAATACTTTATGGACCTTTTTTATGCACCAGAGACTCACCTCTAGCTACTAACTACTTAAATTTCTTCTACATATGAACTACACTCATTGTAGGGATCCTACAGATCCTAGAGAGTACCCTCATAATAGGGGTTCATCTAGTCTGCCTGGAGGACTGACATCTATCCTCCAAGGCAAGCTAGATGGACCCCTATTATGAGGGTACTCTCTAGGATCCCTACAACTCATCCTCCTAAAGTTTCCCAAATTCTCACCCTTACTACAACATCAGGTCAAAGTACACAATATGATCATATAAATCATATCAAGGTGCAGATAAGACTGATCAGAGTTAATTCCTTAAGGACAGCTTGTGGAGTACCATTCCTCTTGATGTACTATTAAAACAAGAATCCCCTTCATCCCTTCTGAACTTACATGTTCACTTCTCTTTAGCCCCACTCATAGTTTCCTGAAAGGACAGAATGATTTTACAATTTCTTCAAGGCACTAGATACTTTCCTTAACATGTTCAAAAACTACATCTAGTTTATTCTCACTTCCCAGTTCAAAGCCACTGCCACTACTAATGCCATATTTATTATGATGATGCCCCCATGATCTTGTGTGCTCGTCTCACTCTAACTTTTGAGATTATTTTGTCCTTGGTGATTGATTGAGAAGCCCTTGTTGTTGTTGTTGTTGTTAGGTGCTGTCGAGTCGTGTCTGACTCATAGCGACCCTTATAGGGTTTTCAATGGCTGATTGTTTTGGGATTGCCTTGGGAGTGGATTGCCAGGTCATTCTCCCATTTTTTTGGTGCTGGGAATTGAACTCAGGACCTCAGAGACTTCAGAGTGGCGCTCTACCAACTGAGCTAAATTCCAGCCCCTCACTCTAACTTTTTATCCTTTACTTTTGATCTGAAGGTAAATTTTGGTAGACTTGTCTTCATGCTCCAATATTCTTTCTTCTGCTTGATGTAATCTGTGATTGAAGCTTCCAATTGAATTTCCAAAATTTCTATTTGTTTCTTCAAAAATCTCTATCTCTTTTTTAAATTGTTTGTTGATATCCTGCATGTCTTTCATAACTCGTCCAGTTGTTTATTTATATTCTCTAGGATTTGGTGGAGATTTTCAGAAATTATTCTTTTGAATTCTTTGACATTTTATCAATTCAATATCCTTGTAATCTGTTAGTGTGGAGTTATTAACTTTAGGAGGTTACATATTACCTTGTTTTTTCATGTTTCTTGCCTTTCTATGTAAATATTTGCATGTCTTTAGGGATGGACATCCCTTGACTTTTATTTGTAGCTTTTTTCTGCCAATGTGTCTTGAGGTCTCTGTTTGTTGAGTAATTTTGAGTTTGTTTCCAACTGGACTCTGTACTGTTCTCTCTCTGTAGCTACTTTGGTTGTGATACATTGATTTGAGAATGTATCTGCAAGTTTTTTAGGGGTAGGGTTGCTCTGGAACCACAGGTAGATGTGACATAGGCTCCGCAGTATGTGGGATTAATCCTCTGTGGTTACTCCTACTATAAGAGCAGCAAATCCCATCAGGATCTGAGGACTTCCACAGGCACGATTGATGGTTTTTCTGTCACTTGAAAGTGATTCTGATTCTTTGCTCGAGTTCTGTTGAAGAATCTGGAGCCCTTCTCCTCCGCTTAAAGCCTGGTACAGATTTGGGGGCTTCCTGGGGAGAGGAATGGACTGGGATCCTGCCTTTTGCATGGTGACATTAGCATTCATTTGATCAATGGCATCTTTTGAGTGAATGTTATACTACACATTGCTATCATAATTCAATTCAACTTCCAAAAATAATGCATAGACAATGTCTCTTAAAAATTTATATGTTTTTTGGCATCTCTGGTATTTACATATATCAGTGGAGAAAAGATTGAGGTTGTCCACGATTTTGCTTTACTTGGTTCTACAATCAATACCCGGGCTGGGATTTAGCTCAGTTGGTAGAGCACTGTGCTGCAGTCTCTGAGGTCCTGAGTTCAATTCCCAGCACTGTAAAAATGGGAGAAGGACCTGCAAAAATGGGAAAAGGACCCCAAGGCAATCCCAAAACAGCCATTGAAAACCCTGCGCGGGTCACGATGAGTCGGATACCCATTCGACGGCACCTGACAACAACAATCAATCAATCAATATATACCCATGAAAGCAGCTGTCAAGAAATCAAGACACATTGCATTGGGAAAAGCTGTTGCAAAAGACCTCTTTAAAGTGTTGGAAAGTAAAGAAGTCACATTGAAAACGCAGCTGCACCTGGCTTGTGCCACGGTATTTTCAGTTGCATTACATGCTTGTGCAACGTTGGCAGGGAGACAGGAGAAGAATTGATGCTTTTGAATTATGAGGCTAGAGACGAATATAGAATATACCATGGACTGCCAAAAGAACCAATAGAGTTGCCTTAGAAGAAGTGCAACCAGAGTGCTCCTTGGAAGCAAGAATGGCCAGACTGTGTCTTATGTATTTTGGACACATTGTCAAGAGAGACGAGGGAAGGATGTGTTTGAGAGAGTGGCAGGTAAAAAAAAAAAATAGACCCTCGACTAGATGGATTAACACAGTGACTACAACAATGGGCTTAAACATAAAAAAGATATGTGCACAGCACAACATCAGGGAATGTTTTGTTCTGTTGTCCATAGGGTTGCTATGAGTTGGACTTGATTGGGCAGCACCTAGCAACAACATATATATGTATATATACATATATTTATAATGTCAGAATATAATTATTTATGTACTCCTCTCATTCACTGAACTATAAAAACTCTTGAAACTTGTCTTACACCCACTGTATTTCTGCTACTAGAACAGAAAAGATCTTCAGAAATCCTACCTGAATGATTGAACAAGCCTGTAAAAATAAACCTCTATGTGAGCTAACCACTAGCTAACCTCTCTGCCTTCTATCATCCCCACCTTCTCTCCACATTAAGTAACTTATTTTCTATAAAAATTAATGGCCTGACTTGAACTGGAACAGAAAGTCCCTTAGCAAAAGGGGAGGATTGCACCATACTTGCATTCATTTCACCTGCAATTATTTTCATGAACTTCTTAAACAAACGCAATACCAAACAAACAGAAAAGGGACTTTCACTTCCTTCCTTAGAAAGATATAAAAGAAAGTTCACTGCTGAGTCTCACAAGCTATCTTTTCTGTAAAAGACTGCATGCCACTTAGCCGATTTACTCTGGTTTGTTTACAGAGAATTTGCAGATCAATGTCCGCTACTGCCTTCAGAGCATTGCCCCGACAAGGATCTTCACAAAGTAGATATTTAACAGATTTAATTGCAAACAGTATCAGTAAAATATTTCTCTCAGTAACTGTAGAGGAAACAGCTACCTACCTGATGGCCAAATGACTAAGGGATACTAGTTCCACAGCCCTGCAGCAGAGGTAGAGTGGCATGCATTAAGGAGAAAGTGGGGTCAGGATCAACCTTCTTTAGTGTGTCTTAGTGAAAGGGAACTATTTTTTTTTTCTTTGAGTTTACCTACACAGAATCTTCTTGCCTCCCACTGGGGATAACCATTCAGCCTCAATGGCCTTTCAAGAACTCCTGAATCAAGTTGGCAGCCTGGGGAGATTCCAGATCATTCAGATGGCTTTCCTTCTGACATGCCATGGCATAATTTACACTCATCTTCTTTTGGAGAATTTCACCGCAGTTGAACTTGATCATCGCTGCTGGGTCGACCTCCTGGACAACGACACCATCTTTGACAATGACATTGGGAACCTCAGCCGAGATGCCCTCCTGAGAATCTCCATCCCACTGGACTCAGATCTGAAGCCGGACAAGTGTCGCCGCTTCATCCATCCCCAGTGGCAGCTCCTTCACCTGAACGGGACCTACTCAACCACGAGTGAGCCCGACACAGAGCCCTGCCTGGATGGCTGGGTGTATGACCGTAGTTCCTTCCACTCCACCATCATGACTGAGGTAAATGACTTCAATTTCTACTAATGAATAGTTGCCCTAGGTGGTTAGGAATAACAAGTAATGGGCATACTTCAAGCCTTTAATCACTCTGTGGGTGTTTATTCTTGATTCTTTCAGCAACTATTGATTGCTTTACTATTAAATGTAAGGCACTTACATATTCAACAAATCTAATGAATTTGGACAGTAAATAAGAACCTATTCTCATGGCCTTTTCATTCTTGAGAAGACTACCACTCAAGCAAATAATCCATATGCTTTGATAGAAATGTTATGCTAAGTCATTAATACCCAGTCTTGATTTCAAACTAGAAACATCTGGGAAATTGATCAAAATGTCAATTCCCAGACACTATCCCTAAAGGAATCATCTAAGAAAGTCTGTAGTGATATTCAGGATTCAGTAAATTCTTTTTTTTTTTTTTTTTTTTTTGGGGGTACTGGGGGTTGAACCCAGGGCCTCACGCCTGCATGCTTTGCAAGTGCTGGACCACTGATCTGCACCTCCAGCACTTTTTTTTTTTTTTTTAACTTTTTGAGACAGGGTCTCACTAAATTATGCAGACTGCCTGTGGTCTCGAACTTGGTGATCCTCCTGTCTCTGCCTCCCAGGTCGCCAGGACAGGTGAGCGCCCGGCTTGGATTCAGTAAATTCTTAAAGATGCTCAAATGATTGTACTGTGTGGTCAAGTTTGAGAATGTCTTATCATGGATTAAAAGTGGTCATTAATATAGCCTACAAGTTTAGGGTCACGGGCTGGGGTTTAGCTCAGTTGGTAGAGTGCTCTTCTGTGATCTCTGAGGCCCTCGATTCAATCCCCAGCACCACAAAAACAGGAGAAGGACGTGGCAATCCACCCGCAAAGCAATCCTGAAACAATCTGCCATTGAAAGCCCTATGAGTCTAACCCGACTCCATGGCACCTAACAATAACAATAACAACAACAGGTTTAGGGGAGACTTCCTGGACAATGTTATATTTAAGCTGAGACCTGGATAGTGGAAGTCAGGTAAGGTTGAAAGAGGAAGCTGGAGAGGAAGAAAGTTGCCTTAAGGGGTTTAGGAATAACAAGTAATGGGCATACCTGATATAATGAAACTTGTAGGTCATGGTAAGGATTTTTCATCAGGTTACACTGAGAGGTTATAAGCTCTGCTATGCTGGTTTCCTTCTCTTCCAGTGGGACCTGGTGTGTGAATATCAGCCACTTAATTCAGGAGTTAAATTTCTGTTCATGGCTGGAACACTGATAGGAAATATCCTGTGTGGTTTCTTATCAGACAGGTGAGTGTCTCTGGTTCACAGCTTTCTCTCTACCAACTGATATTGTCATCAGCTTATGCATTATTAGGGCTGGGGTTTAGCTCAGTTGGTGGAGCACTGCTCTGAACTTCCTGAGGACCTGGGTTCAATCCCCAGCACTGTAAAAATGGAAGAAGGATGTGACAGTCCACTCTCAAGATAATCCTGGAACAATCAGCATTGAAAATTGTATGAGGGTCACCAAGTCGGATCTGACTTGAAGGCACCTACAACACCAACATGCTTTATTCATTGATTATGTAATATTTATTGCAAATTACACTGTTTTGGGGTAGCTCTGACCCCCAGGGATCTACAAATACAAACAGAAAATGTCGGTTAGTGTGATGAGTGCTATTTTCAGACATCTGAGTGCTGTGCACAGGAAACAGAAAGGACATCTCTATGAGGTATCAGGGTACTTCGGGGGATGGTTAACAGAGAAGATACCACAGTATGAAGTTTAGAAAGATGAGAAAAATTAACTAAGGAACAGAAACTAAGCTGTTCCACCACATTGGATTCATCCTGTTTTGAATATATTGATGTACAAAACAGTGTTGTTCCTCTTGGCCAGGGGCATTGTGCTCAGTCCATCCTGGACACTGCACCAAAGGTTTTGGGTAGCCAGAGAATGGTCATTGTGTCTTAGCAAGCCAAATGTTATGAGTAGAACAGCCTGTTATACCTGTGGAGTACACAGTCATGTGTCATTGGTGGTGTGTTGAGAATTTATACCAGGCGCCCTTATTTTCACTTTTGCAAAAACAGCTTTTTCAGTGTAACTTTCTCAACCATGATAACTGATACCACCACTGGTGGGATAAGAATGTGGAGTCCTGAGCCTGAACATTATGAACTAGATAGACAACCATTGCCCTCCCCCTAGTATGTCTCTCCTAAAAAATATGAGAGGAGTGAAATACTCCTTACTTTCCACCAGCATAATGTCAACTGTTATTTAAAACAAAAAACAAACAAACAAACAAAAAAACCAGCCTGTAAAATCTGAATGCATCACAATAAGTATTTCCAAAATTCAGAGTCAGACTGTCTTGGAATCCAATCTTCCTGTGATAGCTGGACCAATCTGGATGCATCACTAGGTAATGGTATCTGCACAGGGCCAGGCTGGAGAAGTCAGTAGAAAACTAGCTGAAGCCGGACTGACAAAATAGTCTAAGAATTCTGAACTTCATCAGAATGCTAAGAAGAAACACTGAAGAATTATATGCAGAGGAAGAGCATGATCAAATGGATAAGCTTTTAAAATAATACACCTAACTATCCATAATATCCCATGTCTGGAAATACTCCAGAAGTCCATCAATAATAAAATGGATAAATAAGATGCAGAATATTCATATAATGTATTTACATAACGTATAGATAACAAAAGAAATGAATAACCTACTCTGAGAAGTAACACGGATAAGTATGAAAAACACCTTTTTTTTTTTTAACAGAAAAAACACAATACAAAAGATGACATCCTAAACAATTCTACATATGAGAGATCAAAGCCAGGCAAACTACACTGTGTCTCTGGAAGTGAGTCAGTTCTCCTTAGGATTTTTATAGAGCATGCTGGGTAGGACTGCCATTTTTGACTTATTAAATTTTATGATCTATGAACTTGATGGAGTTCTCCATTAACAGACTTTTCAGTTTTCATTTTCAGTGTTTTGTGGTTTTTTAGGTAATGTCATATATTTACCCCAGTAAATATTTTTACTGATTAACTTAGGTTTGGTTTTGTTTTGTTTTGTTTTTTTGCGGTACTGGAGGTTGAACCCAGCACCTCATGCTTGCATGTTCTGCAAGTGCTGGACCACTGAGCTGCACCCTCGGCCCATTTTTCTGCTTTTTGAGACAGGGTCTCGCTAAATTATACAGACTGCATCTGGTCTCGAAATTGCCATCCTCCTGCCTCTGCCTCCCAAGCAGCTGGGATTACAGGCGTGCGCCACCTTGCCCAGCTACTGATTAACTTAGTTTTTGAGGCTACAATATTGTCTTTTTTATCTTTAATTTCTTAATTGCTACTACCAGTGTATAGAATTACAAATGAATTTTATATACTGACCTCACCAACTGTTATCTTAATAAACCCATTTATTAGTTCTAGTATCCAGCATCCTCTTCTCAACAAAGAATCATTTCCGTGTTTTACCTATGCTTCTGTAAATTCATTTGCATTTTATGAAATGTGACATCATTTTGTTTAAAGATATTTTAATTCACATTTTATGTAAATGTGTTATCTCGTTCATTTTCTTTTGTGCACCTACCGTGATGGTTTGAGAAACACGTATATCCCTATTTTAGCTTTTAGTTCATATTTCTAATTACTATATAGTACTCCACAGTGGGGCTCCATAGCAATATTCTGGAGCTTTATTTTATCAGTGGACAACCAGATTGCTACCAGAGGCTTGCCATCTCAAACATGAATACATTCCTCAATTTTACAAATGATCTTTTCCTGTGAAAATATACAAGGTACATGTTTATATCCATATATTGTGTTTTCACTGATCAAACTTTACAATTATTGCCATTCCATCATTTCTTTAGTCATGGCCCTTATTTATAGATTCTTTTCCATTCTGAATTGAAGCACAAATTTAGGAATAAAGTATATGTTGTGTTAATACTCATACGATAAAATTCTTCAGTTATATATTAACAAAAAAGAAGCTATCAGGATTGCAAATATAACAGAGTGATTAACAGATCCCAACTTTTGTCCATTTGTTAATATGGCTGTTCATATATCATCTATAGCCAAATGACCAGGATTCGATAGCATCCAATACTTTCTGATCTCAGAAGCTAAGCAGAGTTGGGCCTGGTTAGTCCTTGAATGACAGATGTCCTGGGAGTACCTACAGGTACTGTAGGCTTGGGAGAAGGACCTGGCAGCCCACTTGCAAAACAACCAGCCATCAAAAACCCTATAAACAGCAGAGAAGAACTGACATAGTGCTAGGCATGGCATAATGTCAGGTAGTGCTTCCTTCTGTTGTACATAGAGTCGCTATGAGTTGGACCTGATTTGACGGCACCTAACAACAACAACATAATATCAGTACCAGTGCTTTGGTCCAAGTTGACAGAAAACACCACTTTCCCAGAAGCCTATGAAACTCAGAATTCCCTGTTCCTTTTAATAGGCTTCCCCTTTTATATTTCTTCATTGTCCCTACTGCTTAATTCTAGCCTCTGAGAACTTTTGACATGTTCTTTTGTCTGGATTGTGGCTTTCTTACATCCTATGCTAGAAAGTGCCTGCAGCCGTACCACTGTGGCATCTGATCCCATCAGATCTCGGAAGCTAAGCAGGGTCAGACCTGGTCAATACCTGGATGGGAGTCCACCTGGGAGCACTGGGTGCTGTAGGCTTGGGCGAAGGACCCAGCAACCCACTCCCCCAAAACAATCAGGCATTGAAAACTCTGCAAATAGCAGAGAAGTACTGACATTGGTGTTTCACCTGTTGTACATAGAGTTGCTGTGAGTCGGACACTGGCTCCACAGCACCTAACAACAAGAACAACATACTAGAGAGTGGTAAGTTGCTCAAGGCCAATAAATCTAAGCTCACCGGTGTGGCTCTTATGCAGCCCATGAATATGTTGATATGTTGTTTCACAGATAATCCTATTACATCACTTTAGCCATGAACTAGGAAGTCCTAGAATCCCAAGAGCTGATTTTGATTCTTTACACATTATACATTATGTGCTAAATGTACATCTTAGTACAACAGACATATATGATGTGCTAAAATTTCACATATTGCAGCCTATCTAATATGGCTTGAATTGGTGGCAAAACTACCAATTGGAGTTGGTACACACTACAAATTGTAGAAGCAGCTTTGGTACACACAGTATCTATGTACAAACCCAGAGAGTTGCTTTGTAAGATGCCTGTGGTTGGTTAGCTCTTGATTCTTTATCATTTCAAAGTGCTTCCCTTGTGCTAATGTTTATTAAAGTTGTTACTGGTCCCCTAATCTAATCTTTCTCTCTTTCTCAGGTTTGGGAGGAGGTTAGTGATCATATGTTGTCTTCTCAAACTGGCCATCGTTGACACCTGTGCTGCCTTTGCTCCTTCCTTCCCTATTTTCTGCTCACTACGCTTCCTGGCTGGATTTTCTTCCATGGCCCTGTTGGTAAATACTTTGATTCTCAGTAAGTCAAACACTTTTGAGCTTGGACATTTTAAGAGCCTCGATTTTGACCTTTGCTATTGCACCTTTGTTTGAGGTTAAGATTCAGTTTGTGTTGTCTTTCAGCATTAGAATGGACAAGCCCCAAGTTCCAAGCCATGGGAATGACACTGGCACCCTGTATGGCTAATATTGGACAGATGATATTGGGAGGCGTGGCTTTTGCTATCAGAAACTGGTATAGTCTCCAGCTGGTGATGTCTATACCTATATTTGTCTTATTTATAGCCTCAAGGTATGAGCTTTCTCTCTTCCTTTGTCTTATGGTATCCTGGGGTGGGAATGCACATGAAATCAGGATACAGGAAACTCACTTGGTCCTTGGTCTACACCTAAGGATGTGCTTCCCTGATTTGACCCCATATGTACTTTTAAAAGTAGAGCAAGTAGGACTGTCAGATGAAATCAAGGACAATGAATAAAATTTGAATTTAAAGTAAGGAACAAACATTTTTATAAAATTATATTCAAATTTGCAAGAAATGTTGTCAGGTACTGTCAAGTCTGGGATGACTCATAGCAAACCTATGGACAGCAAAAAAAAAAACACTCCTTGACACCGTGCCAGGCATACAATATTTTTTAGGCTTAAACCCATTGTTGCAGACACTGTGTCATTCCATCTAGTTGAGGGTTTTCGTTTCTTTAGTTGAACTGTCACTCTCCCAAACATGATGTCCTTCTCCAGGGATTGGACCCTCCTGACTACAGGTCCAAAATACATCAGATACAGTGTAGACATCCTTGTTTCCAAGGAGCACTCTGGTTGCCCTTCTTCTAGGACAGATCTGTTGGTTCTTTTGGCAGTCCATGGTGTATTCAATATTCATCTCCAGCACCATAATTCAAAAGTATCAATTCTTCTCCTGTATCACTTATTCAATGCCCAGCTTTCACAGCAATATGATGTGACTAAAAATACCATGGCATGAGTCAGGTGCACCTTCATCTTCAATGCCATCTTTACTTTTCAACGCTTTAAAGAGGTCGTTTGCAACAGCTTTTCCCGATGCCATGCATCTTTTGATTTCTTGACTGCTCCTTCTGTGGTGTTGATTATAGAACCAAGTAAAGGAAGACCTTGGACAACCTCAATCTTTTCTCCATTTATCATAAAAACTGCGTACTGACTCAGTTTTATGGATTTTTGTTCTGCTGATGTTGAGGCACAATCCATACTGAAGGCTGTGTTCTTTGATCTTCATCAATAAATGTTTCAAATCCTCTTCACTTTCATCAAGCAGAGTTATGGCATCTGCATAATGTAGGTTGTTAATTACTTCCTCAAATCATCATACCACATTCTTCTTCATAAAGTCCAGATTGTTCGATGACTTGCTCAGCACAAAGATTGAAGAGGTACCATGAAAGGATATAACCCTGATGCACACCTTTCCTGACTTTAAACCAGGCAGTGTTTCCTTGTTCTGTTCGAATGACTGCCTCCTAGTCTGTGTACAGATTCCTCATGGGTACAATTATGTGCTCTGGAATTCCCATTCTTCACAATGTTACCCATAATTTGTTATGATCTCTACAGTCAAATGCCTTTGCATAGACAATAAAATATAGATAGACATCTTTCTGGCATTCTCTGCTTTCGGTTAATATCTATTTGACAGCAGTAATGTCAAATGTGTCAGTTAATATTTTCCCTGTAGAATCCTTCACTATTGCCACTTGAGGCTTCAATTTTTCTTCAAATTTTTTAGCTTGACAAAAATAGAACATGTTCTTCCCTTTTGGTTTTCCATCTCCAGATCTTTGCACATATCATTATAATACTTGATTTTATCTTCTCAAGCTACCTTTTGAATCTTCTGTTTAGTTCTTTAACTTCATTGCCTCTTCCTTTCACTGTATCTACTCAACATTCAAGGGGAATTTTCAGAGTCTCTTTTGACATATAATTTGATCTTTTCTTTTTTTCCTGTCTCTTTAACAACATTTTTGCTTTCCTCATGAATGATGCCTTTGATGTCATGCCACAACTCATCTGGTCTTTGATCATTAGTGTCTAATGCATGAAACCTGATCTTAAGGTGGTCTCTGAACTCAGATGGGATATACTCAAGGTCATACCTTAGCTCTTGTACACTTGTTCTAATTTTCTTCAGTTTCGGTTTAAACCTGCATATGAGCAGTTGATGGTCTGATCCACAATCAGCACGTGGTCTTGCGCTGACATTTGATATTGAGCTTTTCCATCATCTCTTTCCACAAATGTAATCAATTTGGTTCCTGTATGTTCCATATGGTGAATTCCATGTGTATTGTTGTTGTTGTTGTTAGGTGCCATCGAGTCAAGTCCGACTCATAGCAACCCTATGTATAGCAGATCGAAACACTTGCCAATTCTGTGCCAGGCAAACGATCTTATTTATGTTTAAGCCCATTGTTGCAGACACTGTCAATCCATCTAGTGGAGGGTTTTCCTCTTTTGCATTGACCTGCCACTCTCCCAAACATGATGTCCTTCTCCAGGGATTTTTCTCTCCTGACTACATATCCGAAATATGTAAGACGCAGTTTGGCCATTTTTGCTTCCAAGGAGCACTCTGGTTGTACTTCTTCTAGGACAGATCTGTTGGTTCTTTTGGCAGTCTGTGGTATATTCAATAGACATCTCCAGCACCACAATTCAAAAGCATCAATTCTTTTTCTGTCTCTCTTGTTCAATGTCCAGCTTTCACAACCATATGATGCCACTGAAAATACCATGGCATGAGTCAGACACACCTTCGTCTTCAATGTGACATCTTTGCTTTTCAATACTCTAAAGAGATCTTTTGCCACAGCTTTTCCT
>VMDO01023896.1:0-10176 GCA_007922755.1 Pedetes capensis
TTAGGTGCCGTTGAGTCAGTATCCGACTCATAGCGACCCTCTGTACAACAGGGGAAACACTATTGTCAGTGCTTCTCTGCTGTTCATAGGGTTTTCAATGGCAGATTGATTTTTGGGAGGGGGTTGCCAGGTCCTTCTCCCAAGCCTACAGCTTCTGGTGTTCCCAGGCGGTCTCCCATCCAGGTACTAACCAGGCCTGTCCCTGCTTAGCTTTTGAGATCTGATGGGATCGGATGCCACAGGGCTATGGCTGCAGGCTATATACCAATAATATCCCCTAAAATGAGGAATCAATTTATATATCACCTGTACTTGTATAAAACCTTTTTGAAGTTTCTAGTTTTTTCCCTATTTTTGCTGGTTTGTAGGGGGAAAAGAAAGATCTCATTTTGAGTTTGACCAGTTTGTGCCCTGGGGGACTTTTGTTCCTGGCTTCAGAGGGTCATCAGGACTAGCCTGGAGCCTCCTGTAGCTGCTTGGGCAGAGGGGATGGGCAGGAAGGGTGGCTTCCAGGTCAGGGTGTCAGGAGACGCAGGCAGAAAGACTCTCCCAGGGCTGTCTAGTGGGGACTGTGCTGGTTTGGTGCCAGGCAGAGCCAAGCCATGATAGGAAGCATCACGGTGACCCCAGGTTGGCTCGGGGAGGCTGGCTGTTGCACTGGCCTTACTTCAAAAGGGGGTGACCAAGAGAAGGAGCCGCCCAGGCTCATGAGGGAGAAGGAGCAGAGAGTATGCCAGGTGACTGCTCCCCAACACCTTTCTGCCCGGCCTGGTGCTCGCTGATTGGGGCAGTGTGGTCCTCTCTGGGTTTCGGTGCTCCTTGCAGCTTTGCATGGCAGTGATTCTGGGAAAACGCTGGCCTGTGGGTCCCAGAGCCACCTGAAGAATTTATTTTCTGTCCCTTTGTTCATACTGAGTGGGTCTCCAGGTGGGGGTTAGGGCGTGTGGTGCTTCTGAGGTGCCTGTAGCCCATGCCAAGGGGTGAAGAGGGGGCCTGAGGGGCTCTGTCCCCCGAGGCAGGGTCCTGTCCTTTGGTGCAGTGTCTACTGGTATCACCTGGTGTAGGGCAGGAAGAGCCCTGCAGCGTGCCATGGAGGGGCTTCCCAGGCATCACCTGGCACAGCTGCTGATTTTCACGTGACTTTTATTCTCCATGCCCGACCTCCTCACTTGGGAAGCATTGGGAGTCATTTTTCCTGGCTGTAGCTCCTGACGGTGTGGCTGTACGTGACCTCGGGCACACACTCCTCACTGGCAAGGAGTTACAAGCCAAGGCCTTTCTCCCTGTTGCTCAGGTGCTTTTTTTTTTTTTTTTTTAAATGCAGACACAATTGAGAAGTGACGGCAGTGGTGATGGTGTCACCACTGACATTGACTGGTGCCTCCCTCAGACCAGAGCGAAGCCCTCTGTGCATGTTGAGCTGTGCCTGTCCTGCATAGTGGGAGGGTGGGTTCCCAGGCCCCTGTGCAAGCCCTGTCTTCACTGCGCATTCATGGAACGGTGCCACTGGGTGACCTGAAGCACCCCAATGGGCTGTGGACATTCCCAGGGTACGAGGGGGCCAGCAGGGGCAATGTTTGCCTTCCCATTGATGATTAAGCTGAGGGACAGCTGTCTTCGTTCCTCCCCAGTGGCGTAAGTGCCGCGTGGGCCGGCACAGACGGGAACTTCAGAATGATTTGTGTCTTGTTATTTGCAGGCGCTGGGGAGTTCCGCTCCATCTGCTTCTCTTTGCTGTGATAAGCCTTTGCGGTAAGTGAGCCTGGGGTAACAGATTCCTGTGTCTCTGTTACTGGGTACATCTCCAGGGAGGAGATGGGGCAGAGTGATCTTCATTTTTTCTTTTCTTTCTTTCTTTTCTTAGTGTGTGTGTGTGTGTGTGTGGGGGGTGCTGGGTATGGAATCCAGGGCCTCATGATTGTTAGGAAAGCACCTTACCATTGAGCTATACCCTAGTCCTGTTTTGATTTAAAAAATTAGTCATGAAAGACAATATATATCAGGTTTTATATCCCCTTTTCCAAGTGTGATCTCTGGCATTAGAAGCCCAGATTGTGG
This sequence comes from Pedetes capensis, assembly GCA_007922755.1. NCBI lineage: Eukaryota > Metazoa > Chordata > Mammalia > Rodentia > Pedetidae > Pedetes > Pedetes capensis. The sequence goes on from VMDO01023896.1 coordinate 2,059, forward strand.
AAATATGGATGATCATGTTTTAGTAGATGATTACATCACCAGTCTAATGTTAAGAGTGTGACTTGTGAAGAGGGCCCCAGAGGTGTGCATGGAAGGGATAGATAGCTCCTTCCCATTTGGACTGGAAAGCCTGTCCTCATCTGGCAATCTGTGTGCCAGAATCTTGGGGATTCTTTGCATTTTGATGGTTGTAGGAAAAAAATTAGTGCTTTTAAAAAAATCAGATTTGATTTTTTAAAATAGTCACAACTCTTTTACATCCATGTCTGATGAATAAGGTAGAAGAAAATAAAACTAGGGAGCTGTTTGAACAAATCAGCTTTGAGCACAAAATTTATGATATTGGATATTTGATGTTATTATTTCTTTTTAGATATGATGATGGCATTGTAGATATTTTAATGAAAATGTCCTTATTTTAAAGAAATCAATATTATAGGATTTTTAAATGAAATAATATCTGAGATTGCTTTAGAACAATTAAAATGATTGTGGGGATCACAGTGGGGATCAATGGTCCAAGGTCAGCTGAGTAGTGGTCATTTTGAAGTTGAATGATGGCTACATAGAGGTTTGCCAAACCATTTTTTGTGGTTTTGAATTTTTCTAAAAGTGAGAGAGAGACAGAGAGTCAGATGGAAACACATATAATAATAAGAGTAGGCTAAAAGAACAAGAACCGCCACCCAGAGCTGGTGGTAACGTTGTCATCAGGTGGACAGCACACGTCCTATGATGCTGGTCCCTCCTCAGGTCTCCCTCCACGGTGTCGCCTCCTGGGTTTGACCCCGTCCCGGCTCCTGGATGCCTCGCTCATTCTAACAATAAGGCCTCTCACCAGTGCGGGCCTGGAGCCTTGGGGCCCTGAGGTGATGGTGGGGAAGCCGTGGTGTCTGGAGTCACCCTGGACTCCTGGCCTCCTGCGTTGCCAGCACTCACCATGTCGTCAAATCCAGCTCGCAGGGTGTGACTGGCCATCTTTGCCTTCCTCCTTTCTCCACCTGTCCTTGTCTCACATCTGGACACCTGCACTGGCCACCTGCATCCTGCAAACATGGGGCTCACTCAGACCCCCACCATGGAGGAAGCGCCCTTTGGCTGCTGAAATCCCTCCCCTGCCCACCCCTCTCCAGGTCCAGGTCCAGCCCCCTCCCTGTGCTTACTGGGTCTTTGAGGATCTGTCCAGGCCATCTCCTGAGCCTCATCCCCAGCTGCACCTCACCCTGCAGGTCACGTACAGATAGGAGGAGCTGCTGGCTGCTATGGGCAGTGGGACCCCGAACCACACATCCCAGCAGCCCAGATGTGTGTCCTCCTGCTGCCGCGTGCTGGCCCTGATGCCTCAGAGTGGGGGTGATCCTCCCCCTCCATAGAGCGGCCATGCACACCGAGTCTTTCCCCAGTGTCCCTGCAGCCATGCTGTGAACCTCTCCTCTGCTTGCTCCCCAGTAGCTCGTAGCTGGTCTCCACCCAGGCGTGCTCTGGGAGGAGTGCTCGCTCCGTGCCCCACGAGTGGAGAACACTGTGAAGATGTACTGTGGTCGAATCCCAGAGTGCTCCGTGAAAACCCTGGGCGTGAACGTCCCTCCTCTTTCTCTGTTGTGCTTTCCTGACTTGCCCTCGTCCTCTCTTGCAGGCCCGCGGTCCCGAGCCCCACCATGGAGGACAGCCACGAGCTGGACCTGACCTACATCACGGAGCGCATCATCGCCGTGTCCTTCCCTGCTGGCTGCCCCGAGGAGTCCTACCTGCACAGCCTGCAGGAGGTCACGCGCATGCTCAAGTCCAAGCACGGGGACAACTATCTGGTGAGCGGCCGCACCAAGGGGGTCTGGGCACAAGCCCTGCCGCGGGCACACATGGGGCTGGCACGCAGATCCCTCGCTTACTGACAAGGAAGAGGCGTCAGGGCTGGAGTCCCGCAGCCAGTGCCACAGTGTGGGTCCTGCGCTCTGCCCTCCTGCTGCTTGCTTTGCTGGAGAACATTATGTACCCCATGGGCGGCAGCCATGGTCAGTGACTGCTGAGCGCAGGAATGGCCGCTACCTCTGTCCAGCACTGAGCTTGGCATCTCATTGGTGAGGTGGCTCCTAGTGCCCCAGGGCATCCCCGGGCCAGTGCCATGCAGCAATCCTGGTATCTGAAAGCAGCCTGTGGTTCGCCAGTCAGTTAGGAAGACATGGGGGAGGGTGGCCAAGCAGCAAGGGCTTCCTTGGGGGCAAGCTGTTGCTGTTGCTGTTAGGTGCTATCGAGTCTAGTCCAATTCATAGCAACCCTACGTATGATAAACGAAACCCTCCCCGACACTGTGTAATGCCTGGCACTGTCAGTGCCTCGCTGCTATTCATAGGGTTTTCAATGGCGGGTTGTTTTTTTGGGAGTGGGTTGCTGGGTCTGTCTCCCAAGTCTACAGCACCTGGTGTTCCCAGGTGGTCTCCCATCCAAGTACTAACCAGGCCTGACCCTGCTTAGCTTCTGAGATCTGACGGGATCAGATGCCACAGGGCTATGGCTGCAGGCTGGGGGCAAGTAGGCAGTGCCATTTCAAAACACACGCACGCTGTTGAGCGAGGGATACCTACGTTAAAGTTGAGAACAGCTTTTCACCCGTCCCTCCCTCGGCCCCTTGTTTTCGCTCCCAGGGCTTCAGCCTGTGGAGCCTCCTCTTCTTCCTGCTGTTGTAATCACTGCTTGGCCCACAGTACAGCTTCCTGGCACCTGCTTTCAAGCTGCCGCCTTATCTGTGCCAAAGCCAATCTTACCTAAGCCGACAAGGAGGTTATTGTCACCCTTATCAGCCTTCTCTCCTGACCAGATATGGGCTCCAGAGGGGCCCACGGGCAGAGTAGGGTGTCGCCTCTGTTCACCTCCAGAGCAGCCTGGCCCAGCCGCCTGTGGCTTCTAGAACTCTCTCCTCTGCAGAAATGCCTAGGGCCCTTCCTAGCACCTCAGTTCCCAGAGACTCCTGCCCCTTCTCTCCGGACGCCTGTCCTAGCTATGGCCTGGTCCTGGACAGAGTAGTGGTGTCTAAGTCCCCAGGAGGGCCATGTATCTTACCAGGGACCTTCTTCCCCAAGGCTGCTTCTGTCACTACAGAGGTGGGCTCTGCAGGACCTTGGTACCCTCCTGGGGAGGCTGGACCCCAGCTGGTCCCTGTGCCCTGAGCCTTCTCTGCAGCTGTGCCTCTCCCCAGCCCACCCTCCCCAAAGACATCTGCAGAGGGCCCAGGGCCTGGATGCCATTGCTGGGTCTGAGTCTGTTGCCCCTCTGTTGCTAGGTGTAGAGTCATTTACTTCTTTTGGGGACCAGAACCTTTCTGATTAACAAAAAGAGATTCCTATGCATGTATTATGCAAAGTTAGGGACCAAAGGACAGGCTCATCTCATTGCTTATATACATCTGACAGTTAGATTTGAAAACAGAATTGTCCTCTAACTCACAAATCATTTAGGGAGGACACCCATTGGTACTGTGTCTTGTCACACTGTAGGGTCCTGGACCCTCGGAGGAAGGGCAGCTGCGTCGCAGATGATTCTAGCAGGGCTGGAATAGGGCTGAGACTGAGTGAGCCCAGGAGATGGCTGAGACGAGGTTAGAAATGAGGGGTGCGTCCTATTAGGGCAGAGATGCCCCCAGCCCCACCAAGGCAGGGTGACCTGGACAGGCCTATGCTGTCCACTTCCCCCAGGCCCCATCTCTGGAGTGAGGGACCTTTAGTTAATCTTTCAGGGCCCTTGCTGCTGGAACACTGACTTCTTATCATTTTGCTTCACTTGAGTATTTAGCAAGATTCCACAAGCAGCTGTAGTTTTTCAGTGACCTTGGGCAGAGAGTCTGGCAGGTTGTGAGCTTAGAATTTTCCACACTGGGCTGCCACACTGTGGAGGAGCAACTGCCTGTTGTAAGCAAGAAAAGGAAAACTGTGTTTTGGACATGGGTGTGTGTGTACATGTTATATATGTTGGAATATTTTGCAACCATTAGAATTTGAAAAAAGTGGCAGGGTAAATTGCTTCTTTTACCCCTGGTTAACAAGAATAGAATATAGAACTTATGTAGGATTTATAAGGACAAGTATCTTTATCTTACTTATTTTGTTTATTATTTTGTTGCAACATACACATCTATACATTTCAGTCTTTTACAATCCTTGAAGGCAAACAGAGTGTAAAATGCAATTGTGATTTCTCCTTTCATCTCTGGAGTCGGGGCTCTGTGTAAAAGTCTTTTTCCTCCTTTGTAGGTTTTAAACCTTTCTGAAAAGAGATATGACCTTACAAAGCTTAACCCAAAGGTATGGACTTTATTCTTTTATTTGGGGTTTGGTAAAATGAAAGCAGTGCTTGCTTTGCTTGTGCAAAAGTTGTTTATTACAGGACTTTGTGGAATGTGCCTTGATAAGGGCTATTAGGAACTTTTCATGATCACCCAGTTATTTTTTGTAATATTTTTAGTTTGAAATAATGATAGATTCATAGGTAATTGCAAAAATAGTGTAGAGAGGTCCCATGTACCACTCAACCAGTCTTCCTCATTGACAGCATCTTCAAAACTAATACAGATTAAGCATCCCCAGTCTGAAAACCTAAAATCCAAAATGCTTTACAATCCAGAACTCTGATAGTGCCAATGTGATGTCAGGAGGGAGACATTCCACACCATCAAACTCTGTTTCATACACAACATTACTGAAAGTACTGTATCAAATTACCTTTAGGCTATAATGGACAAGGCTACATGGAACATAAATGAGTTTCATGGTTAGACTTGGGTCTGATGTCCAAGATTGCTTATTATGTGCATGCAAATATTCTAAATTTCCCCAAAAATCTGAAATATAAACATGTCTGGCCTCAAGCAGTTTGGATAAGGGAACTGGATAAGGGCACTTGGTTTGTAGTGAGATGTCAGTGTCATTAATGTAGTGTGTGTGCATCCACAGAGTTCCTTCACATTTCACCAGTTTGTGTGCACTTGTGTGTGTGCGCGCATGTGCATGCATTTCAGCCATTTCATCCCATGTATGATCAGGACCAGCTAATAATTTGTGCAAAATAAAAACTTTTTTTTAATTGGAAATTTTTAATGTACACCTTAATGTGATTCATTCTGACATGCTTTTCATTGTGACATTTCCATATATGCATTTTGCTGAACATTATTCATATAGGTTACCCCTTACCCTCCCCTGTGCTTCCCCCCCACATCTAGGTCTTCTCTAACTTTTACTTGTTTATATTTTTCTATATGTCCTTGGGTTCCAGTTCTGTTTAAGATACAAACTTTTCCTGTAGTGGTCTTTGTTTTTATCTTGTTAGAACAATTACATGTATTTTCTAGACCATTTAAATTGACACCATTCTTATCTTTTATTTCCCCCCTTTTATTTTGATCTGACCTTTGAATAGGATTTTTCCTTCTTATAATATTGAATCGGCTCCCACATATGAGTGAGAACATGTGGTGTTTCTCTTTCTGAGCTTGTGTTCGTTCACTTAAAATAATTCTCTCTAATTCCATCCATTTTGCTGCGAATGACCTTATTTCATTTTTCTCGATTGCTGAGTAGTATTCCATTGTGTATATATACCAAAGTTTTTTTTATCCATTCTTCTGTTGAAGGGCATTTTGGTTGATTCCATATCCTTGCTATTGTGAAAAGCGCTGCATTGAACATGGAGATGCAGGTGTCTCTGTGGTATGATGACCCATCTCCCTTTGGGTAAATTCCTAATAGTGTTATAGCTGGGTCATACGGTAGAACTATTTTCAATTTTTTAAGATACCTCCATAGTGATTTCCACAGTGGTTGGACCAATTTACAGCTCGACCAGCAATGTAAGAGTGTTCCCTTTTCCCTGCAACCTTGCCAGCATTTGTTGTTGTTTGTTTTATTGATCTTGCCCATTCTTACTGGAGTAAGGTGAAATCTCAGAGTTGTTTTGATTTGCATTTCCCTAATGGCTAGGGATGTTGAGCATTTTTTCATGTGTTTCATGGCTTTATGGACCTCTTCATTTGAGAACTGTCTACTCAGTTCCATTGTCCATTTGTGTATTGGGTTGTTTTTTTGGGAGTTTTTTTCTTGAGTTCTTTATAAATTCTAGTAATTAGACCTTTATCTGATATATAAAATGTGAAGATTTTTTCCCATTCCGTGGGGGTTTCCTTGACTCTGTTAATTGTTTCTTTTGCTGTGCAGAAGCTTTTTAATTTCATGTAATCCCATTTATCTATTTTTGTTGCAATTTCTTGAGCAATTGGAGTCCTATTAAGGAAATACTCTCCTAAGCCTATATGACGGAGTGTGTTGCCTATCTTGCCCTCTACAAGTTTTAATGTTTCTGGTTTTATGTTGAGATCTTTTATCCATTTTGAGTTAACTCTCATGTATATTGAGAGATGGGGGTCAGCTTTCATTTTTCTGCATGTGGATGACCATGTTTCCCAGCACCATTTGTTGAAGAGGCTGTCCTTTTTCCAGTTTACTTGCTTTGCTCCTTTGTCAAAAATCAGGTGGCTATAGGTGTATTGGGGCTGGGATTTAGCTCAGTAGGAAGAGCGCTGCGCTGCAGTCTCTGAGGCCCCGAGTTCAATTCCCAGCACCGCAAAAATGGGAGAAGGACCTGGCCATCCACTCCCAAGGCAATCCCGAAGCACTCTGCCATTGAAAACCCTATGAGGGTCGCTATGAGTTGGATACTGACTCGATGGCACCTAACAACAACAACAATAGGTGTGTTGAGGTATTTCTGGGTCTTCTATCCTGTTCCAGGTGTCTTCGGGCCTATTTTTGTGCCAGTACTAAGCTGTTTTTTACAACCACTGCTCTATAGTATAGCTTGAAGTCAGAATTGTGATTCCACCTGCATTTGTTTTGCAGCTTAAGAGTGTTTTGGCTGTACATGGTCTGCAAAATGAAAACTTGAAGCCCCTTGTTCAAAGGTTGTGGTTGTTGGTATTGTCAGGGGTCAGTGAGTCAGATCCTACTCATAGCAACCCTACTCAGCACTACCCTATTCTTTGCTAGGCACCCCATCATTTTTATGTTTGAGCCCATTGTTGCAGGCATTGTATCAATCCATCTAGTCGAGGGTCTTCCTTCTTTTTGTTGACCTGTCGCTCTCCCAAACATGATGTTCTTCTTCAGGGATTGGTCTCTTCTGACAACATGTCCAAAATATATAAGATGCAGTCTAGCCATCCTTGCTTCCAAGGAACACTCTGGTTGCACTTTTTCTAGGACATTTCTGTTGGTTCTTTTGGCAGTCCATGGTGTATTCAATAATTGTCTCCAGCCCTATAATGCAAAAGCATCAATTCTTCTGTCTCCCTTGTTTAGTGTCCAGGTTTCACAACCATATGATGTGACTGAAATACCATGGCAGGAGTCAGGCACACCTGTGTCTTCAATGTGACATCTTTACTTTTCAAAACTTTTAAGAGGCCTTTTGCAACAGCTTTTCCCAGTGCAATGTGTCTTTTGATTTCTTGACTACTGCTTCCATGGGTGTTGATCATAGAACTAAGTAAAGCAAAATCTTGGACAACCTCAATCTTTGCTCCTTTTATCATGAAGTTGCTTACTTATTCAGTTGTAAGGATTTTTGTTGCTGATGAGGTGCAATCCATACTGAAGGCTGTGTTCTTTGATCTTCATCAGTAAATGTTTCAAATCTTCTTCACTTTCAGCAAGCAGAGTTGTGTCATCTGCATAACACAGGTTATTAATGAGTCTTCCTCCAGTCATGACGTTACATTCTTCTTGATAAAGTCCAGCTTCTCATATTAGTTGCTAGGCATAGAGATTGAAGAGATATGATGAAAAGATAAAGTCCTGATGCACACCATTCTTGACTTTAAACCAGGCAGTGCTTCCTTGTTCTATTCTATTCCTTGTTCTATTACTGCCTCCTGAGGCATGTACAGATTTCTCATGAGTACAATTAGGTGGTCTGGTATTCCCATTCTTCGCAATGTTAGCCATAATTTATTATGAGCCACATAATCAAATCAGTCAAATGTCTTTGCATAGTCAATAAAATACAGATAGACATCTTTAGCCCTGTGGCATCCGATCCTGTCAGATCTCGGAAGCTAAGCAGGGTCAGGCCTGA
>VMDO01023896.1:10276-30835 GCA_007922755.1 Pedetes capensis
TGGATGGGAGACCGCCTGGGAACACCAGAAGCTGTAGGCTTGGGAGAAGGACCTGGCAACCCCCTCCCAAAAATCAATCTGCCATTGAAAACCCTATGAACAGCAGAGAAGCACTGACAATAGTGTTTCCTCTGTTGTACAGAGGGTCGCTATGAGTCGGATACCGACTCGACGGCACCTAACAACAACAACAACAAGACATCTTTCTTGTATTCTCAACTTTAGGCTAATATCCTTTTCACATTAGCAATGATGTCCCTGGTTCCATGCCCTCTTCTGAATCTCACTTTATTTTTCTGAAAGTTCCCTATCTATATACTGCTCTAGTCGCTTTTGAATGATCTTTAGCTAAACTTTACTTGTGATATTAATGGTATCATTCAGTAATTTCCACAGTAATTTCCACATTTGGTTGTATCCCCTTTCTTGGGAATAGGCACAAATATGAATCTCTTCCAGTCAGTTGGACAGGGAAGTGTTTTCCAAATCTCTTGGCACGAATAAGTGAGCACCCACGGTGCTGTATCTGTGTGTTGAAACATCTCAGTTGGTATTCCATCAATTCCTGGAGCTCTGTGTTTCACTAATTCCTTCAAGGCAGCTTCTACTTTTTCCTTTAGTACCATTGGTTCCTGATCATATGCAACCAGCCTCTTGAAATGGTTGATCATCCACCAGTTCTTTTTGGTATAATGACTCTGTGTATTCCTTTCATTTTGTTTTGATGTATCCTATGTCATTTAATATTTTCTCTATAGAGTCTTTCACTACTGCCACTTGAGGCTTGAATTTTTTCTTCAATTCCTTAAGCTTGAGAAAAACAGAATATGTTCTTTCCTTTTGGTTTCCTGTCTCCAGCTCTTTGCACATGTCATTATAACGTGTGATTTTTTCTTCTCGAGCTGCCCTTTGAAATCTTCTGTTTAATTCTTTAACTTCATCATGTCTTCCTTTTACTTTAGCTACCTGATTATCAAGGGCAAGTTTCAGAGTCTCTTTTGACATGTAATTTGGTCTTGTGTTTTTTTCCCTGTCTTTTTAATAACCTCTTCCTTTCCTCATGAATGTTATCTTTGATGCCATGCTACAACTCATCTGGTCTTTGATCACTAATGTCTAACGAATCAAACCTGTTCTTGAGGTGGTCTCTGAACTCAGGTGGGATATACTCAAGGTCATACCTTGGTTATCATACACTTGTTCTAATTTTCTTCAGTTTCATCATATGTATAGATTTGTGTAAGTACTTCAACCAAGGTAGAGCATTTCCATCACCATGAAAATCTCTCTCCTGCTACCTCTTTCTAATAACAACCACCCTCTTTATCTGCGATTATTTTCAATAGCAAAAATTTAGGGAAAATTTCACCAGTGTGTAAGTATAAATTATGATATATGTGAACATATACATGCATATATATATATATATAAATTTATTCTATATATTGGAAGATTTGACAGCTCTTAGAATAAGAAAATAGAGAGTGAATGTCCCTAATTGAAAAACCCAAGGTTTGAAGTGCTCCAGAGTCCAAAATGTTTTGAACAGTGACATTATACTCAAAGAATTTTAGATTTTGAAGCATTTCAAATTTGGGTTTTTGGATTAGGGATGCTCAACTGGTAAAGTGTGTGAAAATATTCAAAATCTGAAAACCTCTGAAATCTGAAACTTGCAGAAACATGGTGGATGCCCTGTTCTAATGCTAACTAAACAAAGTACAATATAGAATTCATATGTAATAGTGTCTCAACTATGCTAGATAATCAGAAAAAGATACCAAGGGACTCGTGAAAATGTCACAGGGGTTATCTTTGAGTGGGAGGAGTGTTATGTGACTTTTCCTAGTTCCTGGCAGTTTTCTGGAGGTTCTAACCCATTTTATACCATTTTCTTGACTTTTGTACTAAAGTACAGACTGACCCCATCCCCCAACCTTTGTAAAAAGGAAATACAAAGAAAATTACCAGTACCATGTGGCCACCATGGCCTTTAGGGCTGGAGTGTGCATCTGGTCACTCCTAGTTTCGGCTCTTGAACATGGTGACTTTTTCAGCATCGGTCTGTGTTCATGCAGCAACCTTGAATCAAGATTTGAAGGTGCTTGCTCCACCATGGGCACGTTCCTGTCTTTCCAGAAGTCTATGTGCCGAGTCTTTGACCTTGTGCAGTGCAGCACAGTGTGTGGGGAATGGCAAGTGCACCCTGTGCACTATGGTGTTGAGCTTGAGGGAAAGAAACTTGGCAGGAGCTTGTGCTTGTTGGACTCCTGTTTTAGGTCTTTGAGGTCCTTGGTCCTTCTCCCCTGGATCCTGCAACCTTGGCATCTCTGAAAGGTCTTTCTGCAATCATCACTCAGCTGCAAAAATGCAGATCGGCACCTAGAAGAGGTGTGGTCTGGGGGCAGCAAGGGTTTCTTTCCCATAGAGGAGCCTGGCTGTAACACGGTGTTCCAGGAAAGGGCAGCACAGCATCTGTCTTTACCCCAGATGAATTAGACCACTAGGTGAAGAGGCATCATGAGGTGACCTCAGAAGCGCTTAGGTGTGGAGACTGAGGTGTCTTTTCTCTCTCCTTGCAGATCATGGACGTGGGCTGGCCAGAGCTGCACGCGCCACCCCTTGACAAGATGTGCACCATCTGTAAGGCCCAGGAGTCGTGGCTGAACAGTGACCCCCAGCACGTGGTCGTCATCCACTGCAGAGTGAGCATCCCTGGCCCCCATGCCCTCTGGTGTCCCGATGAGCTTCTGCAGTTCGAGGACAGCCATGGCGATGGCGCTGGCCGTGTGCAGGAGTGGAGGCAGCAGCTCTCCATGCTGACTTTCAGCTGGTGTGATGTGCTTTCTGTGGGCTTTAGGTTTTCCTGCTTGTCCTTCAAAAAATGAACAAGAAGAAGAGCTTAGCTTTAAAATTTATAGGATTGAGCTGGGTGCCGTGGTGCATGCCTGTAATTGCAGGCACTCAGGACGTGAAGCAGGACAATTGCGAGTTAAAGGTCAGAGGGAGCCTGCACAGTTTAATGAGACCCTGTCTCAAAATAAAAAATAAAAAAGGGGCTGGAAATGCAGCTCAGGAGTAGAGCATTTGCAAAAGCATGCTTGAAACCCTGGGCTCAACCCTTTACTCCTGGGGAAAAAAGGGGGTTTTGCCAGACTTACACATCACCCTTAGCCATCCATCCCATTCCAGTTGGTCAGTTCCATGTTTTCATGAAATTGAAATGTTCTTATTTAAAACATCTGGGTCCCAAGCCAAGGGGCAGGGACCCCAACCTAGAGTTGCAGACCAGTATGGGTATGAGCCAGTGAAGCTTCACCTGAGTTTACACAACAAATGTAAGGTGCCTGAAGCATCTTGAACCTCCCCCACCCATGGAAAAATTGTCTTCCACAAAACTGACCCCTGGTACTGAAAAGGCTGGGGACTCCTGACCTAGACATCTCTAAAATACATCCTTTCCCTGAGCAACTTTGGGCTCTCTGTTAGTGGATTTCACCAGGAGCTCATGAAAACTTCTCCACAGTGATGTGCACATTCCTAGTTCTATTCTGATATCTTTTAAACCATTTTTGAGACATTCAGAAAACACCGCAGGAGGGATAAGCCCTCTTTTTAATTTGAAGTTGCTGACGTCCGCATTTACTGAAGTTCATCAGCATCTTTGCCACAAGGGTGGGATTGCTGCCACTGGCCGGAATCTGCGTGCTTTGCAGAAAGTGCATTTCCTTCCACACATGCCTGGGATGACTAACATAGCTGGGCCTGTATCAGCCTGGACAGATCAGGACAGGGTCCGGCCACCAAGGCTTCTCCTATTTGCCACAAAGGGTTGCACTTTGTGAGTGTGTTTAACCTCCCTGCTCTCAGCACCCCCAGTGTTGATTGGGCAAAAGTAGGCTGCACTTCTTTTGGGAGGTTTCATCCACATTCCACCCCTTGTTTGGAAGCCGATGGTGAAGAAAACCCCAGCCCATTGTGTGGTCAGCTATTCTGTGACCTCTGTTAAGATCCAACCGAACTATTTAAGTCCAAAAGATTGTTTCCTGCTCTGAAAGACCACAACCGTGAGCTAATTCTGCCCATCATCTGTTTTCTTATGATCTGTGAGCCAAGATGTTTTGAATGTGAAGATTCAACAGTATTCACACTGCATTCACATGAGTTGGCTTGAACACGGCCACCCTCATTCTTTAGGCACATCCGTACCTGCCTGCACTGCACTGCAGCAGCCAGTCTGAGGGCATGCACCATGGCTTCACAGCCTAAAAGATTTACTCTCTGGCTCTTTCAAGAAAAGATTTCAAGCCAGGTGCCATGGTGCCATGGTGCATACCTGTTACCTTGCCAATGCCTGAGGTAGGCTGCAACAAGAGGGACATGGGTTTTAGGCCAGAGGTGGCCTGTGCAATTTAGCAAGATGCTGTCTCAAAATAAATAATAAAAAATTTAAAAAGGGACTGGGAGTATGGCTTAGTGCTGGAGGGCTCATTTAACATGCTTGAAGACCCCCAGTACTGCAAACAGAACAAAACAAAACAAAATAAATCTTCATATGAGGGTATTTCTGGTCTAGTAAAATGAGTTTGGATATATTCTTAATTTTTTGGAAGGGTTTTAGAAAGTTTTATATCAGTTCATAAAGTTTTGTACAGTTCCCTCAAAAAGTCAGGTAATCTGGGCTTTTTGGGGAAGATTGTTGTTGTTAGGGGCTACTGAGTCAGAGTCTGACTCATAGCGACTCTACGTACAACAGGTGAAATAGTATCATTAGTGCTTCTCCGCTATTCAGAGGGTTTTCATGGCTGATTGATTTTTGTGAGTGGGTTGCCTGATCCTTCTCCCAAGCCTACAGCACCTGGTGTAACCAGATGATCTTGCATCCAAGGACTAACCAGGCTGACCCTGCTTAGCTCCCAAGATCTGATGGGATCGGATGCCAAAGTGGTATGGCTACAGACTTTTTGTGGGGGTAGGGGAGACTTTATTACTGATCAAATCTCCTTACTTGTTATTAGTCTGTTAAGATTGTCTATTTGTTTATGAACAAGTTTTGGCAGGTTGCGTGTTTCTAGGAATTTTTCCATTTCTACTTGGTTTTCCAATGTATTGGCATACAGTTGTCAGCAGTGACTCTTGTGATCCTTTGTATTTCTGGGCTGTCAATTTCTGTGACACCTCTCTTCATTTGTTGTCAGTTTTTTAATCTTTTCACCTTCCACTACCGACCTTTGCCGATTTTACCTTTTCCAAAAACCAACTCTGTTTTGTTGATTTTTCCTGTTTTCCTGTTGTTTCCTCCTGTTCTGCTCTGCTCTGCTCTCCACTGTTTCCTTCCTTCTCTGGACGCTGGGTTTCGTTTCTTCCTCTTTTTCTAGTTCCTGGAGGTATGAAGTGAGATTGTGAGTCTTTTCTTTTTTAGATGTAGGCGTTTATTGCTATAAATGTCCCTCTTAGAACTACTTTGCTGTGTCTGTTCCAAACATTTTAATATGTTGTATACTAGTTTTTGTTGGTCTCAGAATAGTTTAAGTTTTTCCTTTTAATTTCTTGTTTGACTCAGTTGTGTAGGAACATGTTTAGCTTGCACGTATTTGTGAATTTTCCAACTTGCTTCCTGTTACTACTGATTCATAGTTTTATGCCATGGCGGTCAGGGAAGATACTTGACATGATTTCAGTGTTTTCAAACGTGTCAGGACTTGTTTTGTGGCCTAATATAAGATCTGTGTTGGAGAGTCTTCTTTGTGTACTTCAGAAGAATGTATTCCATTGCTGTTCGATGGGCATTTCTGTGTATGTGTGGTAGGTCCCTTTGAGCCACAGTGTAGTGGAAGTCTGATGTTTCCTTATGATTTCCTGTCTGCCATTGAAGTCCCTGTTTTTCTTGTACTGCTGTCTGTCTCTCCTCTCTAGCCTCTTAATATTTGCTTTGTTGTTGTTTTGTTAGTTGCGGTCGAGTCAGTATCTGACTCATAGTGACCCTATGTACAACAGGGGAAACACTATTGTCAGTGCTTCTCTGCTGTTCATAGGGTTTTCAATGGCAGATTGATTTTTGGAAGTGGGTTGCCGGGTCCATCTCCCAAGCCTACAGTATCTGGTGTTCCCAGGTGCTCTCCCATCCAAGTACTAACCAGGCCTGACCCTGCTTAGCTTCAGAGGTCTGATGGGATCGGATGCCACAGGGCTACAGCTGCAGGCAATATTTGCTTTACATATCCATAATTAGTGCCACAGAAATGATTGATTGAAAGTACCAGCAGTGAACGCCATCACATGCATGCCTGTTTTGGATTGAGGTGTTGTTTCCTTACAGGTGAATTTCTGTTCTCTAAACAAATATATTTTCATGCAAAAATTGTGTTAGTGGCTTTGCAGTTACTAAATGCACACACCAGGATTCAACTGCAAAGCGATTTACCAAATGCCGCATTGACTAGCTGTTAGCCGTGTCCCTAACTTTCCCAGGACAGAGGGGAGAATGCTTCTGTGTAGGATTCACATACAGTTACTGGTTTGTCAGAATTTTGACCTGCGGGTGCTCATGTAGTCCTTTTCGGGAACAGAGTTAGGGCTGGGATGCGGCTTTGTGGTAGAGCGCTTGCCTAGCGTGCACAAGGCCCTGGTTTTATCCCTAGGATATGGGGAAATTAGCGGGTGGAGGAGCCACATATTAGTGGCCCTGCTGCTTTGGTTTGATGTGATTCGAGATCAGGGGCTGGCAGACTTTTCCTGAATGAGCCAGGTAGTAACTGCTTCAGGCTTTGCAGATCACATGGCCTTGTCAAAATTCTTCAAAGCTGCTGCTGTAGCGTGGGTGAGGGCAGCCCTGAATGCATGCAAATAGACAGGGTGGCTGGGTTCCAGGTGGACAGGATGGAAGGACACCGATATTTGAAATCCATGTTTTTCACATGCCTCATAATTGGATTATTTTAAATTTCTTTATTCAGTCGATTAAAAGTATAACAATGAGTCTCACAGATTGTAGGAAAAGAGGCAGTGGGCAGAGCCGGTTTGTGGGCTGTGGCTGCCAACCACAGTTATTAGGTTGCAACAGTGTGTTCCAGAAGGCGCGGTCTACTCTGTGGTTCTGCATGGGGGTGGCCTGTTGTGATCTGCTGCTGGCGATTTTGGTCTATGCGCTGGGTTGTGCATGCCTGTGGTTAGGGTTGGAGCCCTTTCCTTTTTCATAGCATTTGCCCAGGACAGGGCTCCTCTGTGCATGAGGGTCGGGTCGGGTGGGGGCCCCAAAGCTTGGGGCTGAGCGCCAATGCAGTGAGTCCACCAGCTTGCTGGACCTGCTATCTTACCTCTGAGAGCTGTGTGCAGCCCTGCCTGGTCAGCACTCCTGTCCCACCTGGAGAATGCAGTCCAGCTAACTGCTGCGGTTCCTGGCAGCTTTCCTCTACCTAATGGCTTTGCTCTTGGGGCGTCCACAGATGCCAGGTCCCACCTGTTCTTGATGCCCACCCTGCCCCACATGTAGGTTCCCTGAGAGGAGCCTGTGCAATGGTCAGGGCCAGTGCCCGAGTGAAGGAGGCAGAAGGTTAGTGCCTGCCTGACGGAAGGCAGCTGACTGCCATTCCATTCTGGGTGGAGCCTCCTCCCATGGGCTCTCATCTCTGGTGGGGTCGCAGAGAGCACTGACCTGCCTCTTGTCTCCTGCAGGGTGGGAAAGGACGCATCGGAGTGGTCATATCGTCCTACATGCACTTCACCAGTGTCTCGGCCAGGTAGGGTGGATGCGTGGCTCATGCCCTGTGGTGTGGGGAGCTTGGGCTGGATGGGGTGGGAGATGGCAGCCTGGGAGCTGTCATGCCACCCCCATGACTGCAGAGCCAGAGTGGTCTCTGCCTGAAGCCCAGCCTCCAGGGAAGGGTTTACACTGGTGAAAAAGATATTTTTGGGGGGAGGGGCTTGCTATGCATGACGGACGCTAAGGATGTCCATGGAGGTAGGAAAAGTAAGTGAGCCTGGTCATTCTGCCATACAAATCAGAGAGGCAGGTGTTGTCATTATGAGAAGCAAGAACCCCCTTGTCTCCGTAGGTCACTTTGCACCTCGTAGGTAATGCTGGCGGCAGCTGCCTATTCTGGTGTGTTTCCACCTTCTGGGAAGCATGCTGAATATTTCTCTTTTCTCCCTGAATCCTTCCAGCTATCCCATGAAGCAGTTACCACCCCTTTCCCCCTGTACACACGAGGAGCCCATGGCTCAGAGATGCTGAGCAGCAGGTAGCTAGGGCTGGGGCAGTTCCTAGGAGGTGGAGCAGTAATTGTGGGGACTCTTGAGAAGCACTGGGTGCAGCTGACAGAGCGAGCTCTCGAGGACCTTTCCCTTGGCCCAGCCTGCTGGCGCCAGGCAGCCACGGTCTGTAGATCCTAACACGCTTCCCGAGGCCCAGCTCTTCACTCTGGAGAGCACCATTGCTGGGCTGAGGGGGAGTTAGCGGTGGAGTGCTTGTCCAGCGTGGGTACGGCCCAGCATTGCAGAGGAGGCATCCTCCGCTTTTCATTTATGCCGCCTGGTCTTCTCAGTGCCCACAGTGTGAGCCAGAGCCAGTCCCTCCTGGGGAAGTAGAAGGCTGTTCATATGAGCCAGGGAAGCTTTGCCTCTCAGGTACAAAACAGTGAAATCTGATTTTCAGAATGTTTTCTTTGGAAACAAATTGGGGATCTGGTGGCTGGCGGGGAGGAAACCCAACTTTCGAGTCAAATTCAGAGCCCCTCTGGGTGAGAATAAGCATTGTGTTTGTGCCAGACCCATCCAGATTCCTGGTCACGTCCACCCCACAGTTACGCCAGAGGCATTTGGCCGGAGGCCACCCTCAGCCTGGCTGGCTCTGAGCAGAGAACACCTGAGCGCTTCTGCCCCACCGTGCAGTCCTGTCTGAACTGAAGGGACCCTCTCTGTGGATGGTACCGCCTCTGGGAAGTTCAAGTGCAGGAGTCATACTTGTTTAGAGCACATCCCGGGGCCTCAGTCTAGAACCCCACCTTCCCCAAACACTTGGCCCATGCACCGGCTCTGCTGTGGGAGTCAGGAAGCTTGTGGGAGCCACTCTGAGCCTTGGCAGTGTCCTCCGCAGAAGAGGGAGGCGTAGCTGAGCCCCCCAGTGTGTAGTGATGGCTCCATGTGTCACTACTGGCCAAGCACTTGGGATGGCACTGGTTCTTGGACAGGAGCAGGTGCTGATGCTTCTGTCGTGGGAGTAACAACGTTATGTGTTTTTCAGTGAAGTGCGGGGACTGTCACCTGCTTTTCTACATTAACACCTCTTCCTAAGCATCGCTCCATGCTGTGCTCATGGCCGCTCAGCACTCCGGGGATACAGTATCACATATTTAAGCACTTGCTGATTTTGCCTGTCCAGGGTGCTTCCAGTTTTTCTTTAGAAGATGAGTTGCTTCCTGTCATTCCCCCTCTAGAGCTCACCACGATGAACACTCGTAGGTTTGCATTTTTGATCATTTCCGTGATATTCCCCTGTAGGCTGCATTTCAGAAGTAATCACAAGGAGCTTACCTATTTCAGTCTTTATCACAAACTGCGAGCAGCACAAAACAGGAACTTTGAGTCACAAAATAAGAACATTCTTGTATCAGCACTGTAAAAATAAAGAGTTCAAAAGACAGAGCCAGAACTGAAGTTTATACTAATGGTGCTATTCATACTAGGGGTACATTGGCTAAAATATCTTCCTAGTATTTAACTAAACAAGTGAATTCCAAAAAAGGAAGACTTAAAAGTCAGTGAGTGGATACGTAACTACCTGTTTCACCTTAACAGATATGTCATATCTGCTTAGTATGTGAACTTTTCTGGGCTTAATTGGACTCATCCCTTTGTGATAACCCCACCAGCCAAGCCCCTTGTTTAGACAGACAGCAAGTCAGCTGTTGGGTAGCATTCAATGAAAGTCAGTCACGTTGAACTTAATTTTGCACATTTTCCATCGTCCTTCTGCCTGTCTCTGTATGTTTTTGAATCTTTGTCATGTCCACAATTCCTGGAGGTATTATCTTTCTGTGTGGGCACATACCCACTTTTTCAAGGAGATGCTTTCCACCATACCTGACTCTCAAGGAAACATTTGATTCAGACAAGTCCTAGTTGTTAAATCTTGTTGCAGTCTTATTCCACAATTTATGCTGAAGTCAGATCAGAAAATCTGGGAATGTTGAGACTGCCCCACAACAGGGCTTCTGGAAGGTTCTGTGACCACTGTGTGCTGTACTGTGACGGTGGGCTGAAGGGTGGAAATGCTGTTGGAAAGCAGATTTACCTTCCACGGAGTCACTTTGGAAACGTGACTATGTGGTCCTGAGGCCTTAGATACCTTCCCAGCCATCCACGGCTGCATTCTGAACCTCTCCAGGCCGTTCCTCAAAGTGACTCAGTGATCGTCCCAAACTTGCCCTGGGGCTTCATGGGGTGTGTGGGGCCGGCCCGTTCTGGGCTTGCCTCCCGCACCCTGAGGCTGGTGTCTGCGTGTCTCAGTGTCTCAGCCAGGGCCCTGCCCCTGCCTGCCGAGGCCTCTCAGCGGCTCCTCTCCTGGTAAAACGAGTGTGCAGTGCATCTGAGTGTCATACCCTTAGATAAAGATCCCAGATTGCAGGGGACATTCAGGTCCTGCGGGCATGACTCCTGCTTTGAACTGAGCATGCCTGATAGGGGGGTGCTAGGGTGGGTGTGCATGGGTGTGCAGCTCCTGGTGGGAGCTGGTCACTCTAACATGAGGTGTGTACAGGTCACTCAGCCCCTAGAGGGGTGGGCGTGCTGCTGAGCTGACATTCTTTCCTTCTCTCTGCTTCCCCAGTGCCGACCAGGCCCTGGACAGATTTGCTATGAAGAAGTTCTATGATGACAAAATTTCGGCTTTAATGCAGCCTTCTCAGAAGCGGTATGTATTCGTCCCTGGGGCCACATGGAAAAGTTGGATGGGACTTTCCTTTAAACAAACCAAGACAGAAGAGAGGGGTCCTCTCACTGGCTTCCTGAGCCTTGCCCTGGGATGTTGCAGAAGGTATGGGGTAAGCGAGCTAGCTTGTGTCCTGACAGCCTCCATGCTGTATCTCGCTCTGGTGAGCTGGGTCCAGGACCCCTCCTCATTTGCAGCAGTGAGTGTCTTCCCCTCCTGCAGCTATCGAGTTTCGCTTTCCACCATTATACGGGACAGTGTTTCTATCTTCTGGAGCCCAGGCTAGTGAACTTGACCTAGAGGCTGCAGGGTAGATGTTTCAGTCACTTCTGTTCTAACACAGAAGCAACTGTGGGCAGTGTAGAAATGAGCGAATATGGTTGTGTTCTAATAAAACTTCATTGACACAGAGCTGTAGGTTGCCATAAGGCTGACTCCTGAACTATAGCATGAGAGAACATTTCTCTTTTATGCTGCTTGTCACCCCATTCCATGCTGCTGGGGAATGGCCTTTGGGGAGCAGGACTTTCTGCTTTTGCTATCTGCCCTGCTGGGGGCTGAGCTCAAGAGGAGCTTGATCAGGGTTGAGCGGGAGGCAGTGAGAAGGACCCCACTCCTTTCATGTGTGCTGTGGATGGGGCCTGTGGAGCCAGGCATATAGCTCCATTGCAGTTTATTTTAGCCAGACCTCAGAGAATTTGTCCAAGAAGTGCCAAGGCAGTTGCAGAGTGATTTCTTATCTTGGAGATAAGATGGTTATACTCCAACCCATAAGATGTGAATCTTGAACCCCCCCCCACCGCCTCTGTTTTCTCTGATATAACCAAGGGTTGCGTCAGCATCAGCAGACACAAAGAGATTTTGGAGACCGCTAGGGCGGGTAGTTTTATCGTGGGTGTTTGCAGGGGCCTAGGTTCCATCTCTGCTGGGAGCGGGGCGTGTCGGAGGACAGTGGGCCACATTGTGAGACCATGGGTTGGAGCCTGCTGTGTCCTGCTCTAAGCAGCAGTCCTCGCAGAGAAGTTGCTGGTGCGAAACCCAGCATATTATTTGTTGTCATTGTTAGATGCTGTCGAGTCAGGTCCGACTCAAAGTGACCCTTATAGGGTTTTCAATGGCTGGTTGTTTTGAGGTTGCCTCAGGTATGGGCTGCCACATCCTTCCCCCATTTTTGCAGTGCTGGGGATCAAACCCAGGGCCTCAATGCAGAGAAGCTCTCTACCAACTGAGCAAAACACCAGCCCTGGCATATCATTAGCATTATACTTACACAGCCTTTGTTCTATTTTGAACCATGAAGTATTGTTTTTCTGCTGAGCAGTTCCCAAAACAGCAGCATTCATACAACCTCCTACATGAAGTGAAGGAGTAAACAGGGCGTCACCCACAGGAAATGCCTGGTACACACCAGGGAAGCATGGCTGGCTCCTATTTTCTTCTTTATGTTCTCATCACTTATAGAACCAGTAGCTTTTTAATAACATTAAAAGAGTTGGGGGAGGGAGAAAAATCTTCCCATTTCAGCCTGCCTGTAGCTTTCGTATACCTTTCCTGCTGTTGCACATTGGAAACTATAGTGTTTATGTTTTGTAATGACAGCAGGCTCCACTTCTGCATTCCTAGGCTATATGCCTGAATGCCCTAGTTCCTGATGCTTTTCCTGTTACTTTGCCTGCATTAGAAGACCCTCACCAGATAATTGTAAGACTGGGGGCATGTTTGAGGTCAGAAGACTGTGCAATGACCACTTTTATGGGAGTGGTGAGTTTTCATTATTATCTGACAGCCTGTGGACAGGGGCTGCAGACCGTATTAGGACCAAGGCCAAGAAACCGTTTCAAAGTCAGGCTGGTAATAATCACTCTTAAGAGTGAGTGATAAGCTCAGGTTTTGTGGCTGAGCATCTCTGAAACCTCAGCAGTAACTTCTTTAGCACCCATTAGCAGAGCAAGAAGGAACCTCTCAGGACCGTGCAGTTACAGTTACAGTGGTCCCTCAGCATCCACAGGATTGATTCCAGAGCCTTCATGGGTACTAAAATTTGCAGGTGCTCAAGTCCCTTATATGAAATGGCCTAGTGTCTGCTTAGAACCTGATGCATCCTGTTGTGTACTTCCAGTTATTTCTAGGTTAGTTTTAACCCAATACAATATAAATGCTGTGTAAATCATTGTATACTGTGCTGTTTAGGGAATAATGAGGGCAGTCTATATACATTCGGTATAGATGCACGTATTCCTCTCCAGTATTTTTGATCTGAGCTTGGTTGACTTCAGGGTTGCAGAACTGATGGACACAGGGCCGATGGTGATTATCTTTTGGATTGGTTAAGCTGTGAATGAGCCTCCCTTTGCAGACAGCTGGGAAGGTGGGGACTGTTGCGAGACAGTGTCCTGAAGGCAGAGCTTGCCAAGTCCTGGGCCCAGGCTGTGGAGGCCTCTGGTCCTCCCCGTGTAACCACCAGTGAGCATGTGGTCCTGGGCTCTGGCCTCTGCCTCTGGGAGCTGGTGGAGAAACACAGTTCTTCTGCTGTCACCTTGTGCCCCCTCAGGGGAAATAAGGTACTTTTTGTGCCACCTGGTGCCTGCACAGCAACCCCAACTAGTCTGCTTCAGCAGAAATGGCTGCCGTCCATAGCGTGAGACAAGAGCTGTGGTTTCTGGGCAGGGGGTGGCCCCAGCTCCCCACAGGGCATCTGCCTGCCCCTCATGGAGAGCAATGGTCCAGCATCACCTCCCTAGGCTGCAGAGCTACAGGGCATTCCCCGTTTGGGTGAAAATGTAAACAAGCCTAGATCTGGGTGCCCCTCAGGCCCCAAAAGGCCAGAGAGTAAATGACCATCTCAGCTGAGTGGTCACTGCGGAGCTGCCCCTGCCGATGACCAGGTACCCACAGAGTCCATGCTGGGCTGGGCCCCCCACAGGCAGGACGAGCCCAGCACTGGAGAAAGGAGAGAACCGGCCTAAACAGAGCATCTCAGTTACTCCAGCCAAGTGACTGCGATTTCACCTTTGTCCAGGCCATGGGGCACAGAGAACCTTTGTGTTCTGCGAGGTGTGACACCTAGGTGACAGGCTCTTCTGCTGTTTGCTTGGCACTGCTGTTGGCATGAGAGGCAGGCGCAGGGGGTCAGGTGGGTTAGGTGTTGGGGTCTGTGGTCACTGGAGTTGTGGCCCTTGGCACATATTATGGTACTTTCATCAAGAAGGACAAGGAAACAGAGATCCCAAGAGGGGTGTGTTAGGCTGCAGCAGAGATTGTACGGGTACAGAGGGACCACCTAGGATCTTGGGACAGGGGCTGGCTCTGGGCTCCCAGGTGCACAGGAAATGGTCAGGGCACAGGGAGGGAGGGCCGAGGCCTGGTGAGCATGAGAGTGTGGTCGGAGTCCAGCTCATGTTCTGCCTACTGCTGCTGTGGCGTGGCTCACAAGGATCCTGTGATCACATACTCTAGTGTAGAAACTTCGCTCTTATCCACACGTGGCAGCCTGAGCACATGAGGCCAATGCCTGGAACTCAGAAAGAAAAGTCACGTCTTCCAGGCCCATCGTGGCCATGGGTGGCCTTGAGTTGGGCCATGAGGGGAGGGCACAGAAGGAGGTGTGTGGGGCAGAGAAGGATTCTGGGGACTTTGGAGGTCGGAGCCCCTTACCGTGGGCTGCAGCTGTTACATGCAGGGGCAGGAAGCCGTGGGTGGACCAATGTGCTGGGCCTATGTCAGAGGACCCTGTCCAGGAGCTGGCTTTGCCTGGTGTGGGGCTCAGGGAACAAGTGAGGGGACTTGTAGGTGGGGATCCCCATGCCAGGAGCTGCTGATGCCTTGGTCCCTGGTGTCCAGCGCACGGGCATCGTGGGCAGTTCCAGGCTGTGAACTTTTGTGTGCAGCCTCAGGAAGCCGTCCCATCCCGCTCCCATTCCCATGAGTCTTGGCAGCTGAGTAGGGTGCTGTGCAGTCTGAACCGCTGCCCTCTGCAGGTACGTCCAGTTCCTCAGCGGGCTCCTGGCGGGGTCAGTGAAGATGAACGCCTCCCCCCTGTTCCTGCACTGCGTCATCCTGCATGGAGCCCCCAGCTTTGACACCGGTGGAGGTGAGCAACTCCCAGGCCGAGCGCCCACAGTCATCCAGCCCGGGCTGCAGGCCGGTCCTGGGCCCCTTTGCTTAAACAAGCCTCTCCTTGCCTTCCGCGATGTCCGGGGCCCTCACATGTGGACAGAGCTCCAGCTTTGTGATACTGGGCCAGGCAGCCAGTGAGGGCATCACAGAGAGCCCGTGTCCCGAGTTTCGGGGTTCTAGAGGGCCAGTGTCAGCAGCCCTTAGGGTTAGCTGTGAACTTGGCCTGGGGCCGTGAAAGAAGACAGCACAGGAGGGCTTCCTCCAGCTCACCTCCGTGTCCTGTCTTCCCCTCCTCAGCCCAGGGCTGAGGACGCCATCCCCGCTCCAGGCTCAGGAAGGTGCTCACAGCCTGCGGCTCCTTGGTTCCACCCAGGTGCTTCCTCATGAGTTTCTTC
Organism: Pedetes capensis; assembly: GCA_007922755.1. NCBI lineage: Eukaryota > Metazoa > Chordata > Mammalia > Rodentia > Pedetidae > Pedetes > Pedetes capensis. The sequence continues at coordinate 25,715 of VMDO01023896.1, forward strand.
TGTTTGAAATTCTGTCTGTGACTTCCAGTCCCCCTGGTCTTAGGACCAGAGTGGTCCTGATGGCTGCAGGTTGATGATGATGCTTCCTGGCCCTTGGTTTGGAGCCGCGGGGACCTCTGGGCAAAGGTCAGACTGTGCATGGTCTGCTGGACACGTCTTCACATGGTGTCTCTCTTTCAGCATGCCGGCCCTTTCTGAAGCTCTACCAGGCCATGCAGCCCGTGTATACATCTGGTGTCTAGTAAGTGCCAGAGCCTGTCTTCTGATGTCCTGGGTGGCCCAGGGCATGGCGGGGGAGCCTGGCTGCCTCTCTCATGGGAAGAGGGTGGGAAGAAGGGGGCCAAGAGTGCCAGGGGGCCAAGGGAGGAGGCAAAGGGGGCTGTGGGGTGGCCGAGGTCCTGCCTCCACAGTGTCCTCCAAGGAGAAGTGGACATAGGGTCCCCTTGTGGTTTTGCTTTTGCATTTCAGCCACACCCTCCTCAGACTGTGACTTCCTGAGCTTTTGCTTGCTTTGTGTATGAGTTGACCATGTTTTACAAGCACTAATGGAAAACAAGTAAAGATAACAGAAGTTGTACCACTCAAAACACCCCAGAGCTGTTATCCCGTTTCTGGGTGCATGCTGGGCCCTAACACACATGGATGACACTGGAGCTTGTACCTTCAGCGTGTAACAAAATCTTGGCCTGTCCCCCACTCAGCACGTCCCACTGGGCCGCATCCGTCCCTGCCGGGCATGGGCCCCCGATGAGGCTGTGAGGACTCAGCCTGGCTTTCTCAAACCTTTTCAATGCATTTCCTTTGAGTAGATTCTCAGGACTTGGGGTCTGGGGCGATCAGAATGTTTTGTGTAATTTCTGGGTTTTCAACCACATGATTCCGTGTTCTGTGTATACTCCGTCCATGCCGTCATGACTTTGAACAATGATCTACCTTCTTGTTTATCCCATAGCAATGTCGGCCCAGAAAACCCCAGCCGGCTCTGCATCGGCATAGAGCCAGCCCAGCTGCTGAAGGGCGACATCATGGTGAGTGCCCCACGGTTGTGACCATTGTCTTCACCCTCCCAGTGACCTTGACCCCGAAGGACAGGTGATTCTGTCTTAAAACAGTAACTCCTCCCATATTCCCACCCCAAGAAAAAGAGAAAGAAAACCTGCAGGAGAATGAAAAGTGGCTTTTACTTTAAGGCCTTTGGCTAATTTTCTGAGTAAAAGTTGAAGAGACAGAACAAACCTTTGTCTTTGAATATCTTTTATTATTATAGCGTCACTTGATATATGTAAACTTGAAAATAAAGTCCTAACTCCACCACTGCCCTTCTAAGCATCCCTATTTCCTGATCTAATTTATTATCTTAACATGATCCCAGGCCTGCTGGGGTGTAGGTGTAGAAATAAAATACATATTTAGCTTTAAGAGCCAAAGTAAGAAATATTACTGTTATTACAGCTTGGTTAATGATCACAACAGTGATTTCTACAGATAATTTTGCTTCTTAATTGTGTTGGTTCTTGGAGGAAATGAACTATTATTTTTCTGCCTTTTATCTTTCTGGAATACAGAAGAATTCATACATGTAAAATAATTTTAGAAAAGATTTTGTCTGAAATAAGGGAAACCTTTAAGGCACATGTACAATTTCCAACATGCAGTGAATAACTTCGATGTAATCTTTATGTGGCCTTGGCAGTCCTGCTGTGTTCAGCCAGTTGGTGATTTAAGAGTTTGCTTTGCATTCCATCATAAATGACTCATCCAGAGTCTGACGATTCTCACTCATTTCCCCTGAAAGTTTAGATTTGAAAACTCTTTGTTAGTGAGCGGGGATGTCCTCACCTTGTCCATGCTGAATTCTCACTAAAGTCCAGGTGTGGGGATGTAGCTAGTGGTACAGTGCGTGGTTAGCATGTGTGAGGCCCTGGCTTCCATGCATGGTTAGTGTGCATCCGGCCCTGGATTCCACCCCTGTATGTATGCGCCATTGTTCCTCTACCACAGAAAGTCCACATCCCCACCAGCCTCCTCCGGGATAGAGGACTCACTGCCCTCATTTCCTTCCTACACCAACAGCCAAGCCCAGAGACACAAAACCCCAAATGCTCAGAAAAGGATGAACAGATAAACAATGCTAAGGAAGGAGCCAAGAGGGAGGGATGGAAGGAGGAGAGGATGACCTGGCAAAAGGACGAAGGAAGAGGGAGTAGAGGGAGGGAAGATCTGTGAGGGTAGAGACCCCAGGACACCTTTGCACTGCTGTGATCTCTCAGCCCTGCCTGCTGTAGAGGTGGCTTCTGTAAGGTGTCGAGGAGAGTCAGGGTCCCTGGGAACCTTGGCCCCATGGGGAGCCCCAGCTCTGCTAGGTGCTGTGCTCAGCAGTGCCTGGCCGTCTTCATCCCTCCTCAGGACAATCTGCAGCTGGGGTCTGCGCCTCAGTGCCTGGGTAGAAAGCTGAGCCTTGGGAGTGGCCCAGAGGCTCACTTTCTCAGATGCTTTATTTTGCTGCCCCCAGGAAACAGGACCTGGGACCCACAGCACCTGTGGTTAGTGTGAGGTGCTCGCAGCTCCCGGGCAAGAGGAAGGGACCGGCTAGGAGGCCTGGGCTGCCCTCCTAGGTGTGCAGCCCTGGGTGGGATTGTTGGGCAAAGGCTAGAGCATTTATTGAGCACCTCTGTGTACCAGCACTGGCCAGGGCTTTACCCAGCTGTGGCTCTGGAGCGGGCTCTGGTGTTCTGGCTGTAAGGAGACCAGAGGCCCACTGGTGGAGATGCTGGCAGGATTTACACCTGACCTCACCTAGTCCCTGTCATCTCCCACCTGCCTTGTGGAGAGCTTTACAGTAGGTGTCTCCAGGGCGGGCAGCTCACTAGCTTCAGGGGTGAGTAGTGATGGCCATGTCCCTTAACAATGACCCATGGGAGGTGGCTGGAAAACAGATGTGGAGGGTCACTTGCGGCTGGGGTGCATAGCTCCTCATCCTCCCACCTCCCCAGAAGGGCAAGGGCACCCCTCCACCTCAGCTGCGTGTGGGCTGGTGGCTGCTGGGTGTTCTGAGAACAGAGGCTGGGGGCCGTCTAGAGCCTGGTCCTGGGACGTGCGGCTGCCCCTCCTCCCTTGGCTGCCCCCATCCTTCCCTCTGCCCCCCACTTCTTCCTTCCCTCTACTCCCTCTTCCTTCGTCCTTTTGCCAGGTCATCTTCTCCTCCCTCCATCCCTCCCTCTTGGCTCCTTCCTTAGCATTTTTTATCTGTTCATCCTTTTCTGAGCATTTGGGGTTTTGTGTCTCTGGGCTTGGCTGTCGGTGTAGGAAGGAAATGAGGGCAGTGAGTCCTCTGTCCCGGAGGAGGCTGGTGGGGATGTGGACTTTCTGTGGTAGAGGAACAGTGGATGCTGTGGAGCCCAGGGGCCCCGATGGGCTGAGGCAGGCAAGGTTGGGCAAGGACACAGATGGACTTGCCCTGTGACTCGGGCACCCAGGTGATGGGCTGAAAGGCTGTTGCAACAAAACACAGCGTCCCCAGCCTGGCGGCGCCCGTAGAGGCTGCTGCCTTCCTTAGGATGTCTGTCTTGGTGAGGAAGTTACTCACCTTGAAAAGGGGTGCTTGTGTGGTTTGCCCCTGGGAGCTGTGGACCTCTGAGCAGTGAGGAAGACACTTAGGGTTCATGAGGATGAAACGTGGGAACTCATGGCACCTGACAGTAGAGGTTGTGGCAGTGTGAGCCAGAACCGTCACGAGCCACTGTCACCACCAGAGGAGGTTGTGGCTCCAGCATGGGTGGCCACCGCCTCCTCCTTCTGGATGAGCCCCTGACGGGGCCCTGCCACATGCCTCGTCCCATTGTGCTGGATTCCAGTCCCTTCCTGCCCTGCCATGGACACCACAGCCCCAGCACGAGGTCTTAGTGAACATGATGTGCCCAGCTGTGGCCGCAGGAATGTACTGTGAGCAGGCAGCATGGGCTGTTTGGAAGAGCCAAGGTGGGAGGGGGCAGTTGGCACTTGGTCAGTGAGGCAGGTCCAGGAGTGATTTGGGTGGTGTAAGGGAGGAGGGAGCCAGGAGTGGGCGAGGGAGGCATTGGGCGGCAGGCATGTCCGGGCTGGGCCCTTCCTGGTGAAGTTCCTTGGTGTCTTGGGTACTCCTGGAGCTGGCTGCTGTCCAAGCTCAAGAAAGCATGGCCCTGGCACCCAGAGGTGACACAAAAGGCCGTTTTCATCAGGTGTTGGTGGCCTGAAACTGTTTTCAGTTACATTCACAAGTGGTGTGTTGTGCGTCAGCTGAAGAGGCCGCTCTCGCAGAGTCTGGCACTGTTCTGGTCCTTTGCAGGAAGTCTGAATCGGCAATATTCAAACCTTCCCGGAAATTGCCTTTCCAACTTGAACTTGTGAATCCGCTTGGTGCTGAGGAGAGACCCTGGAAAGCTGCAGCTGGGGGTCAGGCCAACAAGGTTTGCTGGTCAGTAGGAGAGGCCAAAGCCTGTGGAGACAAAGGGCCACCAGACAGACTTGTGCGAGGCTGGGGCTCCATCCAGGGCCTCTCTGCCTGTGGGCACTGCTCCTCACTGCCCCTGGAGCCTGTGAGACCCGGGGCTGGGTGTTGGCTCCTTGAGGCTGTGTGTGCCAATTTCTATAGACAGAGTCATGGAAGGGGAGGAGCAGGAAAGTGGGACAGCCCCAGCCCCAGGGAGGCCCAGGTACCACAGGAGCTGTGCCGCCCTTTGGAACCAGCAGAATGTGAGCGTTTTTGGGGAGCAGGCAGTGAATAGCAGCGGGGGATCCAGATGATTGCAGGGGTGAGTGGACCTGTTCCGGGGACTCCACCTCAAGGCACAGGTAGGGGTGGCCTGGCTGGAAGGGGCAGGTGCAGCCTCCCCTGACCCCAGTAGAGCTGTCAAGGAACCCAGAGGGCCGCTGCTGGGATTGAGAGATCCAGAGCCATGGCCCAGTGTGAGCATCTGTGGGAGGGTGTCGCCCTTGAATGTGAGCGTGAGGCTCGCGCAGACTTTGTAGCAGGAGGAAGGGTCATCTGCTGGTGTGAGCTGCTCAGGAGTGGAGGGGCTCCGCTGCCTTCTTCTTGGTTTTCTTCCAGGCTGGCTTAGCCTGTTCAGGCTACTTTTATAGACT
>VMDO01023897.1:0-30732 GCA_007922755.1 Pedetes capensis
TTTTTGAAACAGGTCTCGCCAAATTATTCAGACTGCCTTGAACTTGCAATCCTCCTGCCTCTGCCTACCATTTATCCCTTTGTTTTGACTCCTTTTGGCATCCTTTTTGTGAGTACTTATGTTTAAAGTGAGCCTGCAGGCATACCACTGCAGCACCTGATCCCATAAGGTCTCAGAAGCTAAGCAGGGTTGGGCCTGGTTAGTAATTGGATGGGAGACTGCCTGGGAACACCAGGTGCTGCAGGCTTGGGAGAAGGACCCAGCAACCCACTCCCCACAAAAAAAAATTTGCCATTGAAAACCCTATGAATGACACATCTGTGTTCAATGCAGCACTTTTCATAATAGCAAGGATATGGAACCAACCAAAGTGCCCATCAACAGAAGAATGGATAAAAAAATAAAAAATAAAAAATAAAAACCGTGATAGATATACACAATGGAATACTACTCAGCAATAAAAAAAATGAAATAATGCCATTTGCAGCAAAATGGATGGAATTGGAGAAAATTATTTTAAGTGAATGAACACAAGCTCAGAAAGAGAAATATCACATGTTCTCGCTTATATGTGGAAGCTGAATCAAAATTATAAGAAGGAAAAAAATCCTATGCGGAGGTCGGAACATAATAAAAAAATTTAAAAAAAAAAAGCTAAAGTTGACCTAACAGAGAAGGGATAATTTGGGGAATGCAAAAGAAGGAGGGAGAGATCTAGCAAAAGGAGAAAATCCTGGGAGAGGAGAGAGGGGAGAGGAGGAACAAAGAAGAATGAGGAATGGGGGAGGGGTGACCTCAGGGTGAACAGCCGAACTTTAATAGTCCTGGAAATAATTATAATAGTCCTGGAAATAATTATAATAACACCAACAATACCAAAGAATAGTATTAATATAGATGGGCTAGAAAATTCATGTAATAGTACTGACAATGTAAAAAGAAAGTTCAGTACAGAAAAAGTTTCGATCTTAAACATAATTGGAACCCAAGGGTATACAGAAAAGTATTACCATAAAAAGATAAGCAAATGGAAGAGAAGTCTTTGGGGGGGGGCGGATGGGGGGAGGCAGTGCACAAGAAGGTAAGGGGGAACTTATCTGTGTAATGTACAACAAAATGCATATATGGAAATGTCACAATGAAAAGCATGTCAGAATGAATCACATTAAGGTGTACATTAAAAATTTACAATAAAAAAAGAAAACCCTATGAATAGCAGAGAAGCACTAACAATAGTGTTTCACTTGTATGTAGGGTGGCTATGAGTCAGATATCCATTTGACGGCACCTAACAACAAAAACACTATTTAAAATGATTGTGAGTAACCAACTATAACTTCTCTCAAAGGGGCTTTGTTTCTGATCATGTCAAAAATGACATATTCAATCCTGAAAATAAATTTTAAAATATTCTCTAGTACATGTGAAGTGTGAACAAAAGTACAGTGAATGTTTAAGGAGAAAATTATTACAGTAAAAGATACATTGCCATTAATCCCCCTCAAAATACTCTCTCTAGCTTCAAACACGCTTATTCCATCATTCTTGACACTTTCAAAAGCAGTTTTGGAAGTCCCCTTTAGTAAGTAATAATTTTTTAATCTAAATATTCATCATTTTTTATTATACCTCATATAGTGAGTCAGTGTAATGACTAAGATGATTATGAAATGCATTCAAATTTATATCCCGCTTTTGACGCAAAGTAAATACTTTAACATTTGACAAACATTGTCTTCTAATTTTTACTCTGTGTTGTCATTGTTGTTAGGTACCATCAAGTTGAGCCCAACTCATAGTGACCCTATGTACAGCAGATCAAAACACTTCCCGATTCTGTACCAGGTACATGATTTTATTTATGTTTAAGCCCATTGTTGCAGACACTGTGTCAATCCATCTGGTGGAGGGTTTTCCTTTTTTTTTATCGTTGACCCACCACTCTCCCAAACATGATGCTTTCTCCAGGGATTGATCAATACTGACATGTCCAATACATAAGATGCAGTCTGGCCATTCTTGCTTCCAAGGAACACTCTGGTTTTTACACATGGACTTCACCAGATGGAACACACGGGAATCAAATTGACTATATATGTGGAAAGAGATGATGGAAAAGTCTATATCAAATGTCAGAACAGGACCAGGTGCTGATTGTGGATCAGACCATCAACTTCTCATATGCAAGTTCAAACTGAAGCTGAAGAAAATTAGAACAAGTGTATGAGAGCCAAAGTATGACCTTGAGTACATCCCACCTGAGTTCAGAGACCACTTCAAGAATAGGTTTAATGTATTAGACACAAATGATAGAAGACCAGAAGAGTTGTGGCATGACATAGAAGATATCATTCAAGAAGAAAGCAAAAGGTTATTAAAAAGACAAGAAAAAAAGAAAAGATCAAATTACATGTCAAAAGAGATGCTGGAACTTGCCCTTGAACGTCAAGCAGCTAAAGTAAAAGAAAAACATGATGAAGTTAAGGATCTAAACAGAAGATTTCAAAAGGCAGCCCAAGAAGACAAAAACAAATATTATAATGATATGTGCAAAGAGCTGGAGGCAGAAAACCAAAAGGGAAGAACACACTCTGTGTTTTGCTCTATAAGCTATTTATTATGTGAAATATTAATTTTTCACAAAATAGTATTTAAAAATGTGATTGAAGATATCAAATACAATATATTTTGCTTTTACATAAGAGCATGTTCTGTAATTGACCATTCTGATAAATACTTGAAGTAATTACACAAGTTTCCTCTCATATACAATATACAAATTTTAAGTATGCAGGGTAGTGAGGGAAATGGATATCTCAGAATAATGGAAAATAGAATTTATAGTATGTAATCCAGTTTATAATATACTCAATATATATGAGTAATCTTCAATCCAATGAATGTGGTAGGAGGCACTGTAATTTCCATACAGCTGAAATGTCACTAGCAAAGAGGCAAGAGTTTTGTTCCTATAATAAAATGTATAATATCAACTCCATGCACTTTTATAACTATGAACAATCTGAGAATCAGTCACAAATCTTTTTAATTAAACCCTTACAGGCACAAATACTTTTGTGAACTATCCAGCACACAATTATATGAGCCAAAATTACCTTAGTTTAGATGACAATAATCAAATCTTAAAGCAAATCCTTTCTTTATATTCATTCTTAATCTAATGAAGCAAGTCATACTTTCTGAAGATTACTTTATTCTATATGTTGCAGATAAATGTGGTCAACCAATATATTTTGTTTCATTTTATATTTTGCTGTAATATCATAATAGGCCACCAACAATAAGATCAATAAATATTATCCACTGAAATTTCATGTACCAGGAAGCTGTAATGGAGTTCAATAGTTTTACTTTAATCCACCAGAACTTTAGCTGCTTTTCTGTGTGTGTTTGGATTAATGTATAATTTTCAATACGTATTACTATACATCTTCCTTAACTTAAACTGATAGAAGACAAGCTTAATATGGTCAATATTTTATTAAAAGTATACAGATATGTGTGCAAGTGACTGATCTGCAAACAGTGTAGTTATCAGTAGGCTGCACCATTACCTAAGGAAAATTACAACTGATAACAGTTAAACGGTTTTAACTTTACATATGCTGGCCATCACTTTATAACAGGTATACCATTTCTTAACTTGCTAAAATATTTTGAGATGAAGGTGCAAGAAAAAATAATATTTTAAAATTTGCACTGTGTAACCAAGGCTACAGGCAGGAATCTTTTGGGGAAGAAATATTTGATTTATGAGTGTAGTACTTACAATAGTTTTTCATAAATTTCCACAAGTAATTATTTTTATATAATTTGAATAAATGATATATTTCCCCTTCTTATAAACATTCCTAGAAATAGTAGATATAGGACAAGCACTCTTGCCACAAGATTTATTAAAGTAAATAAAATAAATAATATATATAAACATATATATAAAATAAAGTATATGAAACACATTGTATGTATTACACATGCATAGTAAGAAATCTCAGCCATTTCAATCTTTGAAACCTCTTTACTACTCCCCAGAAGAATGATAATTTAGACTCTCTTGAACTAGGTTTTAAAAGTGTTGAGGGCAATTGCTGTATTCAACCTCTAAGTGCCTAGTACCTCACCACATGCATTCACTACTCTCCTCTCTCAAATTGCCATCCTCTCTACTACATGTACTGTCCAAGTACTTAGGCTTTGAATTTTTCATTTCTTCTCTGTTCTGAAGCTATTACCTGCCCATTCTCCACATAAGACAGCACCATACAAGTCAAAGTACTGAATAACCTTTCAAATAAAATCCATGCTTTCTCTAGCCACATCTTTCAAATAGTAAGAAATTATTTATGTTTATCAGGTTTTTCATCAAAATAGAATCACACATTATGTACTTGATTTAGTCTGATGGTTTTTGATCAACATTATGCTCGTGAGATTCTCCCTGAATGCTGAATGTAGTTTGTTGTTGTTGTTGTTAGGTGCCGTCTAGTTGATATCCGACTCATAGCGACCCTCATAGGGTTTTCAATGGCTGACTGTCTCGGGATTGCCTTGGGAGTGGATTGCCAGGTCCTTCTCCCACTTTTGCGGTACTGGGAATTGAACTCGGGACCTCAGAGACTGCAGTGCAGCGCTCTACCAACTGAGCCAAATCCCAGCTCGCTACCGAATGTAGTAGCAGAAGCAAATTATTTTTCTTTCATAGCTGCATAGCACATTTCTCAAACTCTCATGGATCACATTTTGGATTGCATAATTCTTTGTTATTCAGGACCAACCTATGCATGGTAAAATGTTTAGGAGCATCCCTGTCCTCTATTCACTAAACATGCCAGTAGTAGACCCCTAAGTTACAATAACCAAAAAAAAAAAAATTTCCAGATATTCCCAAGTGTTCAGTGGAGGATAAAGTTGGTCCCCATTAAGGACCAAAAGTATACAGTATTTCATTATTAGATTGTATCATATAATTATTTATCTACTTTATTATAGTGTAAATTCAGTTGTTTATAGATCCAGTAAAAATCTGAATTATTCAGGAAAAATAAGAATCTCAGTGTATCTTGACAATACATTAGTATATAAAGTAGAGTTTACACAATTTTTTTGAGAACTTTGCAGTGGGTTGGGGAACAAATACAAGGAAATTATCACTAAATATAAGTGCAGATGAAGAAAGCTCAGGAGAAAGATGCTGGAGATCTCAACTAGAGTCACCAAACCATGTAGTGCTCAAAGGCTCCTGGTAAAATCTTATGATTCTCAAGGATCTTTGAGAAAGCTCCCATCAACTGACTCAGTGTGCAACAAACAGCAAATTAGATTTGTAAGTGCTCACTGTGAAACTTCTATAAGTCATATATTTAACCATTACATGTCAAGCTGCAACCACTTTCAGTGAGATTCCTGTACAAATAAGGGCCTCCATTCCTCTTCCACCTTCCAATGTGAATGACTCTCACTGGCAAAATTGAGCCTTGATTGATATAAAGGAGTGACTCTAGAAAATGCCATTCTAAGTTTTCCTTCTGTATGTCAAAGAAGAACAGAGAGCAATGCTCAGCTGAGAGCAAACAATCCAGCACAGAAGCTTCTTTGAACATTCTTGCTTGTGCCTTTAGAAGGAAATGTGAACTAATTTATGCTGAATGTCTACTAGAGTGGTATAGCTGGATCATAAAGTATGTGCATGTTTAGCTTTGTACAAATTGCTAAAGAATTTTTCAAAGAAATTTTCCTACCAGCAATGTATGAGAATTCCAGTTACTTCACATCCTGGTTATTACTTTGTATTTTTAATCTTTTATTTGTTTTAGATTTATTCATTTTGATGGGTATGTAATTATCATGGTTTTAATTTGTACTTTCTTGATAATGTGTGACCATAATTTAACAACTTTTCATGTACTTCATAGCCATTAGGATATCCCCTGTTGTGCAGTGCCTGAACAAGACTTTGCCACCATTTCATTAAGTTGTCTCTCTTTTTGTTGATTTCCTGAAATACATACATGAATACATATATACATAAACACAAACTATGTACAATGATTTCTATATTTATGTTGATATTTAGATAGAACACTGAGGATTGTCTTTTAATTGTCTGAGTGTTTTTTTCCTAACTCTTTTAGTTGAAGATAATAGTGTGGTCACAAGCACTTCTAAGAAATAATACAGACTATCTGTATACTCTTCCCTCATTTTCCTCTAATAATATTGTGCAAAATCAGAGTATAATATCAAATCCAGAAAATTCACCTTGATATACTACACCAATCATATTTAGATTCCACTAGTTTTATAATATCCATTGTATACCACTATAGACCACCTGGAACCTACAGACATCTACAGAATATTCCATCTATCAGATGTAGAATACATATTCTTCTAAGAACCACATGGAAACTTTTCTAAGATAGACCACATTTTAGTCCACAAAAATGGCCTCAACAAATATGAAAAGAAAGAAATCATCCCCTGTGCCTTATCAGATCACAAAGGAATAAATCTAGAACTCAAAAACAAGAAAAATTTCAGGAATGGTACCAATTCCCTGTAATCAAACAAGAATGAGAACACACCCTACCAAAATCTATGGGATATAACAAAGATAGTTCTAAGAGGGAAGTTCATAGACATGATCGCCTTCAACAATAAGTTAGGAAAGGCCCAATTGAATGACTTAATAACACATCTTAAGGCATTAGAAAGTCAACAAGCCAATCCCAAAAGGAGCACTGAGACAGAAATTATAAAGGTCAAGACAGAAATATCTCAATTAGAATCCTAAAAGACAATTCAAAGAATTAATAAGTCTAAGAGTTTTTTTTTAAAGGTTAATAAAATAGATATGTCCCTAACTGTCTAACCTAAAGAAAGAAATAAAACTCCCAAGTTAAAATAAATTAGAGATGACAACAGGGTCATAACCACCAATACCAATGAATTCCAGAAGATCATTAGAGAATACTTTGAGGAATTGTACTCCCAAAAAAAATTAAAACAGAAAAAATGGAAATTTTCATTAACACATATAAATTACCAAAATTAAGCCTAGAGGACAAATGCAATTTAAATAGATCCATTACATTCATTGAAATAGAGAAGGTAATAAAAAGTCTCCAGACAAAGAAAAGCCCAGGTCTCAATGGGTTCACAGTAGAATTCTATCAAACCTTCAAAGAAGAATTAATACCTATTCTCCTCAAACTATTTCACAAAGTAGAAAAGGAATGGGCACTCCCAAACTCATTCGATGATCCCACCATCACACTGACAGCAAAACCGGGCAAGGACACCTCAAAGAAAGAGAACAATAGACCAATTTCCCTGCTGAACATTGACATAAAAATCCTCAACAAAATCCTGGCAAACTTTATTCAGCAACACATAAAAAGGTTATACACCATGATCAAGTGGGCTTCATTTCACAGATGCAAGGCTGGCTCAGCATTTAAAGATCAATCAATGTAATTCAACATATCAAGAGCTTTATAGGCAGAAATCACATGATCATCTCAATGGATGCTGAAAAGGCCTTTAATAAAGTACAACAACCTTTCATGATAAAAGCTCTGGAGAAGATGGGCATAATAGGGAAATACCTCAACATCATAAAGTCCATTTATGACAAACCTACAACCAATATCTTATTAAATGGGGAAAAATTGAAATCATTTCCTCTACAATCAGTGTCAAGACAAGGATGTCCATTATCTCCTATCTTATTCAATATTGTGATCAAAGAAGTCCTGACAGAGCAATCATATAAGAGAAAGAAATCAAATGGATAACAGACAGGCAAAGAAGAGGTCAAATTACCCTTTTTCATGGATGACATGATCTTTACTTAAAGGTTCCCAAAAATTCCTCTAGAAAACTCTCATACCTAAGTAACTCCTTCATCAAAGTAGTATGATGCAAAATTAACACTCAAAAATAAGTATCAAGACCTTGTTTAAAAATAAATAAAATAAGATAAAATAAAATGATAAAATAAAATAATCATTAGTTTTAAGTCCATTGTTTATAAATAACTGGAATCTCTAGATCATCTATGGATATATTTTTAGAATTTATTTTTTGGATTCTTGATTTTCATCCATTTTTGGATGTACCTGGTCATTTTTAATTAATAACAGACATTGTACATAAAGATTATAGAGTCTGTAAACACCACACTCAAGACACAGTGAAGAGAGGATCATAAATTCGTGGTGATGCTGGGCTGCATACTTACTTCCAGGACAGCCTGGAAAACAAAATAAACTAAAACAAAACAAAAATTGTAGGGTCTCTGACTACTGACTTTCCGTAAGAGGACTAATATCCTCATGAACACCTGGAGTATTTTGATGGATCGCCCTGATCCAGTCAAGGAAAGGTTCTTCTTTAAGACCTTCTTAAAGTTGGACTTTTTTTGTCAACTCTTTCCTCTAGGGCATAGATTTTGTTCTTAGATCACATCCTCTCCTAGATCGTCACTAAAAGGTGAGTGTTTGTTCATTGTGTTATCCAGTTTGATAATCTCTATACTTCTACTTCATTTTCCCTAGAACTAAGATCGTTGGAATACTTATTCAGTTCTATAGATTCCAAACTATATCTTGCTACTTGGTTTCTGAAATCTCCTTTTGAAATAATACAGTTTAGGAAGGATCAAAGCCCCATGGAGTCTTTCACTTATTTCTCTACAGTTATTACTTTTTCCATTCATATTCAATACTTGGAATGCCCAAACAACAACTTCTTTCTCCCTGGCACTATGAGAGTTCCATAGCCCCAGGTCTCCCATTTCTGTTGGGCTTCTTTACCCATGGAATTGTCAAAACCTGAGGAAAACTTCAGAGTTGAATGTGGAGCTAACATTGGTCTGCCTCCCTTGTCTTCAGAATTTGGACTCTTCTAGTTTAGTTCAGTTGGTAGAGGGCTGCTCTGCATTCTCTGAGGCTGTCAGTTCAATCTTCAGCACTGCAAAAAATGAGAGAAGGAGTTGGCAACCAATTCCAGAAACAATACGCCATTGAAAACCCTATTAATAGCAAAGAAGTACTGACAATATGAGTCAGACCCAACTCGTCTGTCAGCTTGTCATACTTGTGTGGGGGCTTGTGTGTTGCTGTGATGCTGAAAGCTATGTCACTGGTGTTTCAGATACTAGCAGGGCCAAGTATTGTGGACAGGTTTCCATTGAGCTTCTAGACTAAAACAAATTAGGAAGATCGACCTGGCAGCACACTCCCAAAGCTATTAACCAATAGAAACCTTATGAATAGCAAAGAAGAACTGTCAAATATAGTGCCAGAAAATGAGCCCCCCAGGCTAGAAGGCATTCAAGTAACAACTGGGGAAGAGTTGCTTCCTTAAAGAAGAGTGGGCCTTAATGACAGGACTGGAGTAAAGCCCCTGGGACTTCTTTTTGCTAATGTGGCACAACTCAAAATGAGAAGAAACACAGTGACTGCAACAATGAGCTCAAACTTAAAATGATTATATGCATGGCACAGTGTTGGGAAATGTTTTGATCTGTTATATAAAGGGTCACTATAAGTCGGACTCAACTTGACTGCACCTAACAATAACAACAACTGTTATACAAGCTACCTTATGATTGACAGTGAAAACTACTGAACTATGAGTTTTCTGCCTCTTGATGAAACACGATCTCCCTGAATGTTGACAAATATCTGGTACAGTTATCTCCATTTCCATTATTCTATATTGAATATCCGTCTTCTCGATTGTGTTGTGATGGTGGGTGTGGGTTTACTACACCTTACTTGTAGGCAACTAGAAATGTTGCTGAATCAAAATTAACCTAAAAATTTTATATGGATTATGTTTCCAGGATAATACAACAAAATGACATTCAGTTGTAATAGTTCAGGATTTCATAGTTTTCAATTATATATTTGCTAGAACAATTTTAATACTTATGAGTTTATTCTCCTTTAAAAATACACAAACATGTTTTTCAGCATCTAACAACAACAACAATGATATGTGGGCATTTGTATGACCTTTTATTGCTACCATATATGTCTATGTTGAAATCTGAGAGTAAGTAACCCTTAGGAAGTCAGTAGAACATTTCAAATTGCTCTGAACTGGATTATTTAAAGTCCACTATCCAAAAAGTACTTGAAGTGCCTATAACTCAGCTAGCTCAAGACATAATCACACAGTGGAACTTTATATCCCATATGTTAAAGTAGCTCATTGAACAAAAAAAGTGCATTAATGTCTCCTATGCAGAGAACTCCAATGCTAATTTTTTTGACTCTCAGCCAATGGAATCTGCTGAGTCTGTCATGGTAAATGTGAGATTTTCAAAGATTTGTCCTGGGGAATTAACCCATGAGAAATACCTTTTTTCTACAATGAAGGTTTTCTTATCAAAGAAAATATTTGCTGTAAAATGAAGGAAGCTGGTAGTGTTGGGGTATAACAAAACTTAGATTATTCTACTTACTATTGCACTAGATTTCATTCCTATTCATTCCTATGAAATAACAATGGAAGTTTATGGAGATCTATAAGTTAGACCAGCATTTTAAATTGCATCTGTTCAGTTTTACAGCAAGCTGATGTCTTATTAAACACAAACAACAATATACTTTACAGCCAAAAATCATACGACCATCACACCACAAAAAAATATGAAACAAACAAAGCAAGATATAGTGAATAGAGCTACTTTTTAAGCATGAAAATGATTATCATCTGGGATTATTTGGAAGCAGTATAAGAAGCACTTCATTCCTTAGTTTTCATTCCTGCAATATATACTGTTATAATTGTGGTCTCCCTAGCAACAAATAGCCCATTTTAAAGCAGAAACTAGACTAGGATAGCTTTTTAAGAAAGAAAGGAAAAATAGAAAAGAGATGTCAATAAAAGTATTGATTTATAAAAGTATTGATTTCTAAAGGGCACAGTTATGCATGGAATTAGGGAGTAAATTTAGAGTATCTCTTTTGAGGAACATGTCATTTTCCAAGCATAGAGGCAAGATAGTATTGTACAATACTGCTCTCACTCCAAGTAGAACAAAAAATTCAATAAGTTGCTTGGGGAATGGGAGATTATTGTGCTATTCATTTTGTAATGTCCAACATCAATAAAATGTATCTTTTTATTTATCATATAAGATAACTTTATGCAGTTAACTTTACATAGCATTAGATTAAATACCTATTATTATAATTCTGATGATTTTTAATCAAGTAAAATTTATTTTGTGAAACATCCAGTTATTAGTCACTGGAAGGTTGTACATTACATTAATTAAAATAAATGACCTGAATAATGTATAAATATACGAATACATGAATAGTTAATTATTCAAAATGCAATGATATTATCAAGTACCTAGGTCAATATCTGTGGTCAAATGCATGCACACAGATGTAACTACATTAGTAAATTTGATTATTATTCTCTTCATCATTTAAATAATCATCAATTTTATTTAGAACTGATATATTCCATCAGTTATTAGGTTTAATCTTCTTATTGATAATTTTAAAGCTTGCTCTGAATGCAAAATTGATAGAAAATTTACTAGAACATTAGAATAATGGAATTTCATAGAAATGTTCTGGAATAATCATAGAAATATGCAAAATTTTGAGATCACATCTGATAGAGCTGACTTCACATCCCTCAATTGATAAGCAATAAAAGGAATTCGGTGGAAAAACACTTTTGAAAATTGAGACATCGCAGGATAACTTTGAAGGTCAGTGAAGGTTAGCCTACTTGATTTTCACTTATTAATCAATGTATTCATTCTTCATAAGCTACTCATCTAAAAATATTTATTAACTACCCATTATGTAAAAAACTACATTTCTTACATCTCTCTTCAGCCTGTCCATCTTTGATAACCAAAGTGTTTCTTTTTTTTTTCTATATTCATTTCTAATGAAATATTCTAATTTCAAAGCAGTTGATAAGCTCTATTCAAAGTCTAGTCCCACTCACTTCTCTCAAAAAAGTAATGCTTCTCTACATAATATAAAAATACCAATTGTTCATCTTAATTGACTTGGGTGGCTATAACAAAATACCATAGACTTGGTAGTTTAAGCAATAGATATCCTTAGTTCTGGAGGTAGAGAAGTCCAAGATCCAGATGAAGAAGATAAAGAAAATGGCAGATTTAGTTCCCATGGTGATGGTTATTAAAGTTTTGTTGAACTTCATATACATCTCTTATTTTTCTTAATTTCTATGCATTTTTTTCAGAAACCATTACTAAATGGCTATGTCTTAGGAGCCTGCAACCATAGCCCTGTGGCATCAAATCCCGTCAAATCTCGGAAGCTAAGCAGGGTCAGGCCTGGTTAGTACCTGGATGGGAGACCGCCTGGGAACACCAGAAGCTGTAAGCTTGGGAGAAGGACCTGGCAACCCCCTCCCAAAAATCAATCTGCCATTGAAAACCCTACGAACGGCAGAGAAGCACTGACAATAGTGTTTCCCCTGTTGTACAGAGGGTTGCTATGAGTCAGATACCGACTCGACGGCACCTAACAACGATAACATGTCTTAGGAACTGTGACAAATGAAGGACATGATAGCTTGAAGTTCTCAAGATCGTGAAGAGTTTACAATTTTGAAGCCTGGCACAGTGGCATACCCCTATAATCATAGGGAAAGTGTAGGCACAGTGGCATACCCCTACAATCGTAGGCAAGAAGGATGGCAAGTTCAAGGATACAGGCAGCCTGCATAACTTAGCAAGACCCTGTCTCACGATAAAAAATTTAAAAAGGGGCTGGGGGGTATAGTTCAGTGCTAGAGCACTCACAAAGTATGTGCAAGGCCCTGGGTTCAACCCCCAAGCACTGAAAAAAATATATAATTTTGTGGTAGAGAAATGCACATTAAAAAATAACTATTATTCTGGTTATAGCACTGAAATATAAATATATAAAAGGTTTCATAAGAATGCAAAGAAGAAACCAATTAATTAAGACTGGAGGGACCAGGGAAGGTTAACAGTAGGAGTTAAAAATTGAGCTGGGTCTTAATGTGTACACGATGGAAAGTAAGGTGGGAAAAATTTTACAAGGCAATTTGTGCAAAGAAAACATATGCAAATGGAATATTGCATTTTGAAAATAACTTACTTAGAAATGCTAAATAGAATTGTGAAGCTATTTTCAAATATGTACGATGTTTTCTCACACACATCCTTTTGGTACAAGGGTGAGGACGGAAAGGGAAGTTTGGACCAGACTAGAATGGGCCTTAACTGGCACACCAAAGAGCTCAGGCTTTACCTAATAGACAGCAGGAAACCAACAAGTATTTTTAGGTGGTAAATAAGTTTGGTTAACAGGTTATTAAAATGTTAAAATAATAGTTAATATGTTTACAGTGCTTTTGAAGTACCTTCTCTGTATACTTCTAAAAACTCTACCTGCATTAATGTATTTCATGCTCATGACAACCTATAAAGTAACAGTTCATATTTTTTTCAATTTATAGGTGAAAAAACTATGACCTGGTATCACTTTTGTAAGATTACCCAGGGGAGAAGTGACAGAACCAAGTTTCAAAACTCCAGGATTTCTGATTACAGAGACTGCACCACTTATCTCAAGTCTCTCAAGATGGTTTTTAACTAGCAATACACCAATTGTTGTTGTTGTTGTTGTTGTTGTTAGGTGCCATCATGTCAGATCCAACTCATAGTGACCCTACATACAACAGAATGAAACACTCCTTGACACAGTGCCATACCCTGCACTATGTCCCTGCTTCTCCGCTATTCATAAGGTTTTTGATGGCTGATTTTTTCAATATTTTTTCAGGAGTGGGCAGCCAGGTCCTTCTCCCATTTTCTCAGTGCTAGGGATCGAACCCAGGGCCTCAGAGTGTGAAGAGCAAGCACTCTATCAACTGAGGTAAACCCCAGCCCCAGTATACAAATAAGTGATTAAAATTTTTGGTGATAGCCTCATCTTCCTCTGCTTCCTCCATCCTGGATTTGAGTTATATTTATTTTAGAAGATAGGAGTTGGAGCTGTGAGGGGCAATAGACATCTACTGAACCTTTCTTTCTAAACATTTTTCTTGTACTTGAAAAAATAACTAGAAGCAATAAGGGAACACTAAATAACGTTTCCCATAAAAAATCTATTATTGCACTCCACTAGATTTTAGTGCTAGCTCTAAAAAATTATTGATATGCTCAAAATCTTTCTTTTAATTCCCCAAGTAGATTCCAGACAATTTAGGTGAGGTAGATAATAAAAAAGATAATAAGTGATATATGAAAGATGATGAGGTTTAAATTTAAGAACATAGTTTTTAAACTCTTCTAATAAATATTGACTTTTCAAGGCTCTTTTTCAGCTACTAGTACACAGACAAGATGGCAGCACTAATGGTGATTCAGAATAGATGAAAATTTTAGATGATATTGTATGATATATAATCATGCAGGAAGGTTTTTGCTGTGGTTTTATCATCTGATTCCTATGCTGATGACTTTGAAACAATTATGAATTTATCTACCTATGTTCTTGATTTATGATTTTCAAATTTAAAACTTGATCTGGTAATTTTATCTTCACTCATGTGTATTCTTCTTTTGGGAATTTTTTTCATTGAGAAACTTCTTTTTCCTGATCATTGTCTACAACTCTGACATAAATTAATCATTCTGCCTTTACATCTGATACTCCCTAAAAAACCATAACTTTTCATCCTGCTTGATCACAGAAATAATAAACACTCATTTCAGCTGATACTTAAAGTGTCCTATGGTTAATTAATAGAAGTTGTATAATAATAGGATTATTCAATTATAACATTTTCTTATAAGTATCCCATTAATAAGGACCTTATATAATGACAACTCAGAAAATTTGCATGAATGTGTATTATTATATGTAATAATGATTGTTTTAACCAAGTTTTATATAAAATTCTCATCTGAATACTTAAAATAAATCCTGAAATTGTAATGTAATTAAAAAATTAGAAATGCCAGCTATACATAATTATTTTCCTTTACATTATGGTAATTCTTTCTCAGTTTCCACATGCAGTTCAATAGGTTATGTAAGTTAGAGTTGCCCAGGAACAGGTATCACTAAAGCTAACAAATAAATAAATACATATGTATAATATAAAATAAATGGAATAAAAGAAAGAAAGTTGAAATAAAATAATATAAAATAAATGGAATAAAAGAAAGTTGAAATAAAATAATATAAAATAAATGGAATAAAAGAAAGAAAGTTGAAATAAAAGTCCCATGAAAAACTACCTTTGATATCATATTAAAACACTTCCCAATCAAATGTCACTTCAATATGCAATTTTCTCTTTAAACCTTCCTACTACCCAACAACCCACTCCTGAAACAATCCCCACTGAAAACCCTGTGAAGAACAGAGAAACACTGACAATAGTGCCGGGCATGGCACAGTGGCAGGGAGTGTTTCCTTCTGTTGTACACAGCGCTGCTATGAGTCAGGCCTGACCCAATAGGACCTAATAACAAAACAACAACTATAATGCCATAATTCAAGTTAAAAAGGAAATCGAGTATATGGAGCAAATGCAAAACCAAGACACTTAAAGTTTATAAATCAAAAATGAAAAATATACACTAGAATATATGAATACTCACATTTAAATGATCTAATAAAGGTAATATATTTGAGATGACTTAATTTTCAAAGTTGAATGGGCTATATATGGAGCAAGTAATTCAATTATCAAGCAATGAAGCACTGGTTTATATGTCTTTAGCATAAATCCATATCTTGCATATTAAAATGTTTCAGAAAAGTCCTACTTTTAAAACATGTAAGTTACTTTATAGAAGCTTAAATTCCATAACACAGTAAACTAAAATGCTATCATTATCTGGTTGATTTTTTTCAAAGGCACTAAAATTGTTTATTTTTCCCTAAGCCTTTGATACCAAAATAAAGATACTGTACTATTTTAAGCCATCTTACATGGATAATTACTTCAAATTCAAAATCAATGGAAGGTGTCTGATTAATCAGTGTCACATTCATAATTTAAAAGGTAGAATTTGAGAGTTTGGTTTAATGTGTATTTTATATTAGAATAGTGCTAACAGATAATTTAGAACTGATATTAGCTTTTTATAATTAGGTGGCACTGCATTCTTTGAACATCCTTAGACGTATTAAAAAATCTGAGTAAGAGAAGGAATCTAAAACAAAGACTAGTTTAAATCCAAACAAAATCCTTTAAGAGTAGAATTGCTGCATAGTAATATAAATCCATTTACATCTGGAAAGGTGTATGTTTAGTATACATAAACATGAATTTTCTAAAGCCAAAGAAAAAGTAGTGAAAGGATGCACATTAAATTCTTGAGAATGTTTTTTTCTGGGGAAAAAAATAAGAGTATGTATATGTATCGGTGTTTGTAGAAAGACTTTTACTTATTACTCTACTTTTCTTTGTTCATCTTTTTATTTAAAAATTATGTTTTACATGGGCATTGTGGCTCATACCTGTAATCCTAGTGACTCAGGAGGCAGAGGCAAGAGGATTGCAGGTTCAAGACCAGATGCAGCCTATATAATTTAGAGAGACCCTGTCTCAAGATAAAAAATTAAAAAATGGGTTGAGGGTGCAGCCC
Organism: Pedetes capensis; assembly: GCA_007922755.1. NCBI lineage: Eukaryota > Metazoa > Chordata > Mammalia > Rodentia > Pedetidae > Pedetes > Pedetes capensis. The sequence continues at coordinate 16,670 of VMDO01023897.1, forward strand.
AGTGGTAGAGCACTAGCAAAGTATATGTAAGGCCCTGGATTCAACCCCCAAATACAGCAAAATAAATTAATTAAATTAATTAAATAAAAATTATGTATTTATGCAATAGTTGTGTAGTTTTCTTACAAAGGAGTTCAAGCCAGGAGTCTGGTAATCTCTTAAGAGGTAGAAGGCAAAGGCAGTGAAAGCAGTGAAGACCATGTTCACTCAAATCTTCTAAGAGTGTAGGCTTGTTGAGGGCAGCATATCTGTTTTATTCAGATGTGTTCTCTCCTTGCTTATAATCACACACAGCAGGTTCTTGATAATTTGAAATGTTTGGTGAATGAATAAATAAACAGACCCCACACGCAGGTAGTAACCCTGAAATCTAACTGATATTGTCACAGAGGAATTGCAGAGAAATGCCAGCATGTGAGCCTACAAGAGGAGCATTGCACAAGGATTAGAAGAATTGCACAAGGATTGGGAGCAGAATTCCAATTCTAGGGGCTCTGGGAATTGGAAGATAAATAAAGTCCAGGGGAAACTAGGAGAAGAACTCAGTCATGGAAGCAAGAAGACATACATTTTGTTGCTGCATCTTAAATGGATTTGGGAACTGAAACTTGCTCATAATGAACTTCAATTTTCATAGCTCTAAGGTAAGGATTCCCCATGGGTCTGCCAGCTTGTCATGCTGCGGGGGCTTGTGTGTTGTGATGCTGAAAGCCATGCCACTGATTTTTCAGATACCAGCAAGGCCACCCATGGTGAACAGGTTTCCACTGAGCTTCTAGACCAAGGCAGATTAGGGAGAAGGACCTAGCAGCCCACTCCCAAAACAATTAGCCATTGAAAACTCTATGAATAGCAAAGAACTATCAAATTATAGTGCTGGAAAATGAGCCCCCCAGGCTTGAAGGCATTCAGGAAACCACTGGGGAAGAGTTGCCTCCTCAAAGTAGTGTTGATCTTAATGACAGGAATGGAGTAAAGCCCCCGGGACCTCCTTTTGCTGATGTGGCATGACTCAAAATGAGAAGAAACACAGTGACTACAACAATGGGCTCAATCATAATGACTAGGGGCATGGCAGTGTTGGGTAGTCTTTCATTCTGTTGTGCATAGGATTGCTATAAATCTGATTCAACTGGATGGCACCTAACAACAACAGCAGCAAGATAATGCTAATAAAGGATTCTAAGCCATGGTGTCTTTTCAGGAGTAGATGAGTCAACATTTAGAAAATATTTAGACACCACCAGGAAATAGAGGCCATGAACAACTCATGGGTGGCTACAGTTGACAGACAAATCCTAATCTTCATCTTACTTTACTTATTCAACCCTAGAAGTCATTCTCTTCATCTTGTTCCCATCACATCACTACCTCCTGGTTCCCCACCTTCTATTATTTCCCTTAACCTTCCATCATTTTCCTTAGTACTTGCTGATTTCCTTTCTCACAATCTTAATTGTGCAGTGCCCTCAAGTTCATTGCTGAGACCATTCCTCTTTTCTCCTTATATGATTCCATCTAGATGATGATTTACAAGCTTACTACTAAGTGATATTTCCTAGATTTAAATCTTCTAGACAGAACTGCCATCTGTACTTAAAATTCACATGTCCAGTTACCTACTGAAAGTCATCACTTAAAATGCAAATAGACCACCCACTTTAAAATAGTTACAATCCTCAAAACCTTATTTCCTTAAATCTATTTTACCCACATTTTTCCTGATCTTATTTCATAGCAACACCATCCTTTTGGTAGTCTAGGACAAAACCTTTGAAAATATCCTGGTTTCCTCATTTCTGGAAAGCCATATATCCAATCTGTCAGTTAAAGATTGTTGATTCTACATCAGTATACATCCCAAATATGACCACTTCATGGCATTTGTGCAGCACCAATCCTGGTCTAGATCACTATCATTTCTTGCCTGGGTAATCTGAGAATAATCCAAATTGGTCTCCCCATTTTTTTCCCTTAATAGCTCCAACACAGTGGTCACATTGATATTTTCTGATGTAATTCTGTTCATGTCATTTCTGTGTGCTATCTTCCAACAACTATCCTTCCAACTCACAGTAAAATCAAAGGCTTTGCAGGGGCCTACAAGAGAGGGGCTATCTTGGCCAGATTCCATTACTTTTCTTACCTCTCCAGCTCCTTTCTTAATAACCAACAAATAATAACAATGGCAGTTCTGTACATATACAAAAAGAACATATTAAACAATATAAACAAGTATCTACAATATAGAATGTTGTTGTTGTTGTTGTTAGGTGCCGTCGAGTCAGTATCCGACTCATAGCGACCCTCATAGGGTTTTCAATGGCTGAGTGCTTCGGGATTGCCTTGGGAGTGGATTGCCAGGTCCTTCTCCCATTTTTGCGGTGCTGGGAATTGAACTCGGGACCTCAGAGACTGCAGCGCAGCGCTCTACCCACTGAGCCACATCCCAGCACAATATAGAATGAGAGAACCAAAAATTCTATTTTCTACAAGTTGAAAAGTTGAGGATATTCTCCTACTCCTCTCTCTCTCTCTCTCTCTCTCTCTCTCTCTCTCTCTCTCTCTCTCTCTCCCTCTCTCTCTCTCAGTTCTCACTGTATAGTCCAGGCTGCCTTAGAACTCACATCGATCCTCCTGCCTCAGTCTCCCAAGTGCTGGGATTTGCCACTACATCCAGCTCTTGAGGATATTCTTAAAAGTACATTTGGAATACATGTCAACATTTTATTCAACTATTTCAATAGTATGTCTATTTTGCTGAAGACCAAATAGAAAGCAAAGCATAAAAAATGGTTTTGAAAAGATGATTGGAGAATTTACTAGTTTTCCCTTATTGTGACATTACAGAAAACAAGCTTGGAAATAGGAGAATGGAAAGCAGTGGTAAGGGAAGAAAAAGGATAGAAGAAAGGAAATAGAGAAAGAAAGAGAAAGAAAGAAAGAGAGAGAGAGAGAGAGAGAGAGAGAGAGAAAGAAAGAAAGAAATAAAGAAAGAAAGAAAGAAAGAGAAGGAGAGGAGAGGAGGGAGAGGGGAGGGAGGGAGGAAGGAAGGAAGGAATGAAGGAATGAGGGAAGGGGAGAGGAGGGAGGAAGAGAGAGAAGAGGGAGAAAGGGAAATGAGGATGGAAAAAGGAAGTAGAGAGGAAAAAGTAAGAAAGAAGGAAAGAGAGAGGGAAGAATTAAGAGGCAAGAGGGAAGAAAAGGAGACATGGAGGAAGATCTAGATCTGCTAACCTAAACATAGCTGCATGCCAATAACCATAAAACTATTTTGTGCAATATTCTTGTATTTACAACACATAAAACAACAATGCATCCAAGATGCACTACAATCACATAGATCTCCTAAGTATGTGTAAAAGAGCATACATGTATGTTAAACCAAATTGCAAACCATATTAACATCAAATATTTCAATATTAATAACTACTGGCACACTACAGAAGTTTCCTAAGGAATTCTTACTTCCTGTGATTGTCATAGTAACTAATATATCCTGAAATAATGTATCTCTAAACAGAGAACTGGAGTATAGTTTGTCAATGTATTTATAAATGATTTTTATTCAGGATCCTGTACAGACTGGTCATTCATATGCAAATTTATAACTACTGATGGAATTGTTTTCTTTGTGTTTGAGGTAGAGAGTAATCCTGTCTTGCCATATCTACAGGCTAATAATTAATTTTCCATTCACCATTATTAAAATATTTTATTACCCGTGATTGAATGTGTTAATGAAAAATAACTCCTTGGCACAGACAAATATTATCCAAAGTGCAATAGGGCAATGAGAGTCGCAAAACCGAAAATATAATCCATTTGTCATTTCATTGAAGAATCCAATAAAGCTAGAGACTTGCAATAGTATAAGTAAATAACTCTTGGTTTACTTGTGGGAGAGAAAGAGAAACAATAAGGAATAACAGTGATACAATTTGGTACGACTTGTCATTAGATGCTCAAAACATTCTTACAACATCCACCATGCCTAGAAATATAGGATATTTCCCATTTTGGGAAAATATGAGAAAAAAAGCTAAATTTAGAAAGAGTCACATATTCTGATCAAATATACTGGGGAATTAGTTCAGGCCACAGAATAAATTTATCACATAAATCTCTAGCAAAATATATTAATAGCCACAGTAAAATCCAATAAAACAAAATTAGCATCCTTCTACCTCAGGGCACATTCGACCTCTCTTACACATTCCAGTTTCCAGAAACTATATCAGCTCAAGACCATTCTCTACTAAGAAGCACTTTGTTTTTAAGATACTCATTTGTTACAATAATAAATCTCTAACACTGAAAAACTGTGTATTAGAAATGCCAAAAAAATAAAAACTTGTTTTGAATTAGCAATAGGACAAATATAAAGAGAAAAACTTACCTTCCTATCATTTTTCAGTCCAAAAAATAAATAAAACAAAAATAGTGCTTTTAATTCTGGCAGTAATTGTCCCATATGTATGTCCAGTAAATGTAATAATGGAATGAAGATATTTTACAAACAATAAAGTAATAAAATGTAAGGCAGTATTATTTTATTTATAAGGAAACATATACAACAGGGATTTTGCAGTGTGTATTGGCCAGTCAAATATCATTAACTGTTCTAAAATAAAAGTTTTATTTAATAGAACTTTGATATTTTTCACAAAATATTCTTTTACTTATGTATTATACCACCTGCTCTGCTTCCAAAGCAAATTTATTTTTAAGCAAATATTGTAGTTACTTATTAGCATAATGTTATTAATATATTATTCAAAAGCTGATTTAAGTTGTTGAACAGCTAATCTTTGGAATGCTTTGTGTAAAAGATCCGCAATATTTTCCTTCTAAAATGAGAATACATCCCTGTCTTCTAACAGTGATGAAGTAGTGTTATCAGTCCTGATGATGCATATAAATGAAATGCATACAAGTGCTCAGAAGCCAACCAGATAAAATACACATGTCTAATTACTTTCATTTTTGCAGTTTTATGAAGATAAACTAATGTTAGTGATGTGTTTGAGAAAAAGTTAATCACTTTGGTTTCTCCAAAAGTACCATATATCGTCAAAGATACAATCAAAAAAATTAAAATAACAGCACAACCATCTATCTTTTGTTATTGTCTTTGACTCTTGAACAGATATTAAGCTTATATGTTGACTGAAGAAGAGTAAGAGATAAGCAGGTATAAAAATGAACAATTAAAATTAGCTAAAAAGGGAAAATATAAGCAAAGTAGAAAGAAGGAGAGAGGGGACTAGCAAAGGGAAATGAAGGTTGTAGAAGGTAGGAAGGGGAGGGGAAACAATATAAAGGGATAAAGGGGGAGAAGATAATCTCAATGTAAATGATGCAACTTCATGAGTACATGGAAAAATAGTGTAATATAACCCATGAACACATGAGTTTTACTACATATTATTCAAAAGCTTCCATAAACTTTGTAAGTTGATGAAAGTGGAACCAAAAGGGATGCAATAGTTGCACAATGGGAGAAGCAAATGTTGTATTGCTCTGTACCCCACCAACATCTACCAACAAAGGGAAAAAAAGAAAAGAAACTATACCAAAAAAAAAAAAAAAAAGTAAGAGTAAGGACACTTCCCTGAGGTTATCATGGAAAAGCCCTGGTTTTCATTACATTGGAATAGACAGATATTTAGAAAAGAAATAATCACTTGGAGGAAGGGCTGAGTAAGATATGTGGCTCAAACTATTTTTTCTAATTGCATTTTTAAAATATTCTCTTGTCTTTGTGAAACTTCTAATTAGGTCTTATTGAAATATTTTAGTCTGGCCTATACTTTGCTACAGGGAATTAAGACAAGTATCCCTCTTTGACCCTTACCTAACCAGCTAGACACTAAACAGAAAAAAGCAATTCTCCTGGAATCAAGATAGTAATAACACAGTGAAAATATTTTTAAAAAAGGGAGGTGTTAAGAATCTTGCTATCACACAAAGACATATTTTCTTTATTGTGAAACTTAATAAGCATAATACATTATTAAAAGATCACAGGAGGCTAAGGACGTAGCTCAGCAATAGAGCACTTGCCTAGCATGTGCAAGGACCTGGGTTCAACCCGAGCACTGGGAGAAATCAAAAAGAAAAACAAAACAGTGGGTTTACTATCAGTTAAGATAACTGAATATTTGGGGAGGAGATGTGGGATTTTTGTTATTTGTATTTTTTGGTTGTTGTTATGAATTGAATCTAAAATGTCCCCAAAGGTCATATATTTTTAAATGTTTGGTCCCCAGATTGTGGCATTCTTTGAGCAGGTTGTGGAACTTTGGGAGGTGGGACCGAGCTTGTAGAAGTAGGTCACTGGGAGCAGGCCATGGGAGGTTTTTACCTGGATCCTCTAGTTCTAGTAGCTCCCTCTGCTTCTTGATGCCATAATGTAAAGTCCACTGACAGACTCTGCCTCCTGACACCAAAGACTGAAAATTTCTGAATTGTCAAGCAAAATAAACCTATCCTTTTCTCTTAAGTAGTCTGTCAGGTGTTTTGCCACAGCAATGCACAAGTTAATTAACATAGGGAGGTAAATGATCCTTTGTCATGTAATTTGACAGGCCTGATCATGGTCTCTGTAAATCATGTTGAAGATCTTTATCTTTAGGCTGAGAAATTGGATGCTATTGAGAGATTTAAGTGTATGTATGTGCATTTAAGTATGTGAGAGAAGGCACTGGACTAGTTACTGAAAAGATCAAATTTAGCTTTGAAAATGATATTGTAATAACTGGTTATTCACATGTATAATAATATAGTTGGACACTTTCCCACGCCATACACAAAAGTTGACTCAAAATGGATCATAAACTTAAATGTAACACTTAGGATATCGTGGCACAAGCAATAAAAGAAAAATTAGATAAGTTGGACTTCATCACAATTAAATAGTTTGTTCCTCAAAGAAAACTATACAGAAAGTGAAAGAAAATGAATAGAAGACAGAAAAAGAAATGACTAAACACAATGGGAGAGAATACTCTAAAGAACAAATCATCAAAAAACTGTACACTTAAAAAATAGGAAAAGGATTTAAACAGAAAATATACGCATAGCTGCCATCATCTACAGGCTTGTGTTTCCCCAAAATTCACAGGCTAAAATCCTAAACTCAAAGGTACAGTTTTAGGAGGGGGAGACTTTAGGTAAGTAATTATGTCATGAGAGCAGAGCCTTCATTAACTGGATTAGCATACTAGTGTAAAAAATGTCCAAGAGAGCTTTTTTCCTTCCAATAAGTCAAAATACAGCTAGAAGGCACTGTCTGTGGGGAAGCAAGCCTTCACTAGACACTGCCTGCATCTTGATCCTGGATTCCCAACCTCTAGAATTGTGAGAAAAGAAACTTCTCTCTTTGTATAAATTACTCTGTGTTAGGTATTCTGTTATAGCAGCATGAACAGAATAAGACAGAAACATTATACATTGCTGATCAGAATGCAATATGATATGTTGTTGTTGTTGTTGGGTGCCATCGAGTCAAGTCCGACTCATAGCGACCCTCATAGGGTTTTCAATGGCTGACTGTTTCAGGATTGCCTTGGGAGTGGGTTGCCATGTCCTTCTCCCACAATGATATAGTGCTGTGCAAAATAGTTCAGCACTTCCTCACAAAGTCAAACATACAGTAATATATGATCCTACAATTTCATTCTGATGTACCCACCAAAGAAATTATGACCTTGTCCAAGCAAAAAATTTGAATAAGAATACTCATTGTAGCATTATTTATAAAAATCAAAAATGGAAAAAATATCTAAAAGTCCATGAAGTGATGAAGGGATTAACAAATGTGATTTAATCATACAGTGAAATATTATTTGCCCATAAAAGGGAATGAAGTACTAATACATGATATATGTGGATGAACTGGAAAAATATCATGCTAAATAAAATAAGCCAGTCAAAAAAAGTTATATATTTTATGATTATATTCATGAAATGCCCAGAGCAGGCAAACATATATAGAGAGAAAGTACTTTATTGGTTGACAAAGACTGGCAATGGTTAGGGGAAAAAAGCAAAATGATGGTTAGTGAGGATAGGGTATCATTTTAGGGTGCTGATGTGTTCTAAAAGTTGATTAATGATTATATCTTGGTGAAGATATTAAGAAACCATTGAATTGTACATTTTAAGTAGGTGAATCGTATAATATATGAACTTTATTTCAGTAAAGCTGTTAGATTAAAATTTTTTAAGTTAATGACAAGTGGTACATATTCTGGAGCTGGACTGGCCAGTTTGGGGTTCTTACAGAACCATTTTGTGAGAACTAAGATATTTTACTTCCACTCTCTATGATCGTAGTATTAACACCAACTTCAGCACCCCAGTTATAGATGACTAGACCATTTTCATTTTAGGTTCATGCATATAAAAAGTAACATTTTTTAAATGTTGCTCATCATTTTTAAATGAAACTGTTGTTTCTTATATGTCTTATATGCAAACACATAAATAAATTGCTCATTTACATACAAATAAAAACAAAAGAAAAAGGGAAACATAAAACACCTAGAAATAATCTTCAAAATATGGACATATATAAAAAAATCCCTAAACTTTACTAGAAGACAGCAAGCAGACTTAGAAATATGGAGAGGTTTACCATGTGTCTGGTTGGAGGGGGTCACATACTGCAATTCGTTTTAAAAAACAGTTTAGGCTTTCAATAAAATAACAAGTCAGTTACTTTTGATTGCTTTTTATAAAACTATAAACACCACTTGGAAAAATAAAGAAGTAATAATAGCTAAAGAAAATTTAGAAAAAAAAGAATAATAAGGAGGGACATGTCTTTCTGGATATTAAAATAGATTATATACTATAAAAATAAGTAAAACAAAATTGTACAAAACAACCCAGTATCCTAATTCAGTATAATAACAGTATAAATTTGTGATATTTCTGTTGACACAAAATCAATGTTTATAAACCATAGGATCTATTTTAGAGCAGTTTATTGTATTATAGTAATTTGTCTATAAAATTTTGTATTGTTCTGAATTATTACTGTATTGAATAGTTTCAAAAAGTAAAAAAGCTGGAACGTTAAATAAATTATTAAAAATAAATTAAAGAAATATTTTATTGATGATTGCCTGGAAACAACTTGCTAATTAAAGCAACTAAAATAATTATAAAACAATGTTGATAGATATGAATGAATGGTAATTAAAGCTCATTAATGTCAAAAAGGTCATGCAATTAAAATGGTTAAAATAGAAAATATGCCAAGGTTAATGTGGTATTCATACACACACACATGCACACACACACAATTAAATGCAAAGATAGGAAAATTTAATAATGAATAAATCATTGGACCAAAAAGAAAATAAGAAAATAAAGTTGTTTAATGAATAGATAAAAATATTCAATATCTCTAGTTATTATAGTAATTGAAGAAAATCATACTTTAACACATGGAAAATATGTTTTTCAAAAAATATTATCCAGTGTTTCTTAGTAGGTCCAGGGAGTATAAATTGGCTTGAAAATCTAGAAATCATTCAACAGCTTGTACCAAGACTTAAAAATGTTTATATTGTTTAAGTATTTTACTTCTATATCTTTCCTAAATATGTCATCACATCTTTGGACATAAAAATATCACAAATATGTCTAACTTTAAATGAATAATAAAAATAGATATTTGAAGAAGTTTAATGGCACGAAAATGCCTTTGATATAATGTCAACTTAGAAAATCACTTTTAAACTGAAGAATTTGGTCATAGTTTGAGCGCAGGGGAAATATTGACAGAAAATATGTAAATGCAAATTATGCTAATTATGGTTATCTTTAGTAAATACAGAACTTTTAAATGTTTTTCTTTCATTCTTTACTTTTAAAAATGTATATCTATTCCTACAATTATGATATGTACCATGGATCAGCATGGCTTATTTAGAATACTGTGTAGTTTTTCAATTATTTTTTCTTAGTTTCTGCTAATTTCCAGTTATTAAAATGACTCTGGCGTGTAAAATTACTTTAAACACATTTAAATGACAAAGCAAGTATTTTGCCACTACCAATATTGCACTACAACTGATATTTTATGTTATAGCATCTATTATCAATATGAGTTTCATGATTCATAAATAATTTTAAAAGCTATTGGTTCAGTCATATCTCTTAACTATATGTTCATAGTTTAAATTTTCCTCCAACCTGTCAAGTAATAAATGTTCAAAGAAACAAGTTTAAACAAAATATTACTCTTTTTTAAACTTCACATCTCTACATGTTACCAATTTTGAGAAGGATATATTCAATAAGTTTGTGTAAATTTGAATTATAAGTGAAACTTGTGAGTTTAAAATAACTTATTTATATTATAGCATATAAGTCTATATAAGACAAAGCTATAAGTAGCAAGAAAGTGGAACATAGTACTAATTTGCATTTACTTAAATTCAAATACAATCAAAGCTAAAGAGTTTCTTCAAATCCCTTTTTCCATTTTATCTAACAATATTTACACTGATGTTCTAAACAAGCATCATTGTTTTCATATGTAATATTACATTGGAACAATAAACAAATATTGCAACAGTAAATTGTACAGAATTATATTCCCTTTACCCCTCAAAATGGGGCTGGGGTGTAACTCCATTGGTAGAGCGCTGTGCTGCACTCTCTGAGGACCCAGGTTCAATCCCCAGCACCACAAAACCAGGAGAAGGATGTGGACAAAGCAATCTCGAAACAATCAGCCATTGAAAACCTTATGAGGGTCACTATGAGTGGGACATGACTTGATGGCACCTAGCAACAACAACCTCTCAAAATGCAAATATATTAGTCTTTGGGCAAGTTCACATATTTAAATGAGGCTATTCATTTAATTCTAATCTGTTCCTTCTCTTCAGCCAGTCCTCTATTTTGAACATTTTGAATTTATATAATAGCAAAGGGTATGGGAAAAGCATCAACTGCCTCTTCTAATTCAAACGTAAGTTCCTTGACTGCTAATTAAAAGATCTCATTTCTTTGATATTTTGTAACAATTTGATTTTATGGGAACAAACGAGCACTTTTTTTGTGTGGTACTTGGGAATTTTTTTTTTTTTTTGAAATATTCAATGTACAACTTAATGTGTTTCATTCTGACATGCATTTTATTGTGACATTTTCATATATGCATTTCATTGTACATTGCACAGACAACTTCCCCCTTACCCCCTTGTGCACCTCCTCCTCCCTCTCCCATCCCTTCACCAAAGGCCTCTCTTCTACTTGCATGTCTTTTTGTAGGATTATTTTTCTATATACCTTTGCATCCCAACTATGATTTAGATCCAAACTTTTTTCTGTAGTGATCTATCTTTTTACATTGTCAGTAGTATTACATGAATAATACAGTCCATTTGTAATGTTGCCATTCTTTGGTATTGTTGGTATTATTATAATTATTTCCTGAACCATTAAAGTTGGGCTGTTTACTTTCAGGTCACCTTCTCTCTCTGGTTGTTGGGATTTGAACCCAGGGCCTCACAAATGCTTTGCAAGTGCTCTGCTGTTAAGCTGCACTCTCAGCCTATTTTTTACTCTTTTATCTTGAGAAAGGGTCTCCTTAAGTTATACTAGCTGCCTTTGACCTCTAACCTGTGATCCTCCTGTCTCCACCTCCCCAATCACTGGCATTACAGGCATGAGCCACTGTGCTTGCCTGAGCACAATTTTTTGATAAGACTTTTACACATCACCATTTCTTCAAAGATTGATTCAATAAGGCTTCACTTTCTGTCATCTCACTTATAGTACTTTAGAAACTAGCTCTTCATTGTTTCTTTAAACTTAAAGTTATATAGTGGTACATGTTCAGTTGTTTTGCCCATCTTGCTTTTATTCCAAATCTATTTCCTTGCAGCAAGCAAAACTATTGTAGTAAAATATTTTTTTGCTTCTATTATTGTTATTTCTCAATCCTGTAGCCATGTGTTGTTTCTCTGAATTTTTTTCATTAAAATTAACACACATATATGTGTTTTAATCTTGTATATATGTTTCATGACATGTTCTATTGGAATAACTGAAATAATTTTTGTAATTATGTTCCTGTTTGTAGTACTTCTACCATCTTTGTCTTTCTCTCTCTGTTACTTCTCAACATCCTCAAAATGCAGAAATGATTGGGTTTACATTAATTTGCTAAATAAGTCTGTACACATTACAATGAGCAGCTATGGCTTAGGAAATGTCAATAACCTTAGAAGTCAAACCATGCTTATTTGCTTCCATGGAAGCATGGAAAAACCTATTGCTCTGGATTTAATAGCTAGTCATATGGGGAATATTCAAAAACAATTAGGATTTTGAATGTGAACAAGATCTATGAGGAGCAGGAAAGGGCGCAATGTTGAGAACAAAAGGTCTGCCTTCTAATCATGGTGCTGCCATTGGTCAGCTTTGTGAGCCTTGCTCAGTCTGTTACAGTTCCTAGAGCTCAGTTTCATCTATAAAAACAATACTTGGCCATGATTTTTAGAAGATTAACTTAAAAATTTTTAAAGAAATATACTTTAAAACAAAGCCTCCTCCCAACCTAGAAAAACACTTCAAGAAGGTCAAAAAGAAAGAAAACATTGTCAAATAGCATTGAACCAGTATTTGATGCACATCACAGGTAATCACTAAGAGACTGAAAAGACAGAAAGCAATCTCTCTCTTTTATATAGCCAAACAGACATAACCCATCACATAAAATTTTCTCAATATAAACAATAACTACTTCTCAAATTAGAGGACTTAGTAGAACCATTTACATATAGTTCACATCAGATTCTTGGTAGTTGAACTGGCCATCTGTTTAAAAACTGGCTCTATATAAAAACAAACATCTCTTATGTTAACAACCACACTTTCATCGGAGATATTCACGAAAAGTAGGGTACTATCATCCCATACTAACTAGGAGATAGGAGCACGTACCTCCTTTGTGGATGATTACATTTCTTAGAGATGGTTCTCATGTCCTAAGAAAGACATGCCTGGATTCTAAAGTTACTCACTAGCTTATTAGCTTTTTTAAAGACTGGCATGCATTTCAAAAAATAGAGAAAGAATACATAAGTTTTCTAAAGTAAATTCTCCCATAAAAGAGTGTGGGGATATATCTATTCCCTTATATTCCATGAGAGAATGAAGCCTCTTATTTTTAATTTCTATCTGTCCTTACATCTTATAAAATCTCAAAATTATAAATAAACCCCAAAGCACTTCAAGAACAATTATTCCCTGAATCACTAAAGATACTGGCATGTATTTTTAAAAAGTGTTGGGTCCCTGTTCAGGCGCCAACTATGTTGGGCCCCACGTTCGGGCGCCAAATCTATGTGGGGCATGCGCCTCCTGGTCCGGCCTGGAGGTTCGGACGGGTTGCGCTGCCACGCACACAGATACTAAACACAATTCACTCGGGACCCTCAGGTGAGGGGCGCAGACGCCTGCGGCCCTTGGGACCCCGGCGGAGACTGGAGAAAGGAAAAGCCTCAGGCGCTTTTGCCTTCCAGGGGCAAACACCTGTGTTGGTCGTCTCGGTGGTCAGGAGGAGACAGCTGCCGCTTCCTCGGTGATCAGACGGAGAGCAGGTTCTTTTCCTTGTTGATGATTGCGACGGGAGAGCGTTTTCTCCTCACCAAAGGTCCAGGGGAGAGCAGCAGGAGAGACGCTTCCTCATCGGTGGTCCGGGCAAGAACTGGCGAGAAGGCGCAGAAAGGGATGCCAAAAAGGCCGTGCCAAAAAAGGTCGAGCTGCCTCAGCGCAGCTCTTTATGTAGTTTGCCCACGGAATGGCCTGAGCCAATCAGCTTTCAGTCCAATTGTCCAATCAGGAAGGGTTTTGTACAAATGTGCAACCAAGTTACTTTCATTTTCCCTAGATTTCTAACTTACAAACCAGATATTCAAATGCCATTTTCCTAGTTTGGGAGTTTTTGCCAATTTCCTCCCAATTTTTCCCTAGAAAAAAGTGGTACCCAAAGTAAATTTACTGTAAATTCAAGTGAGTGGTGTTCTTTTTTT